>JAASFZ010000624.1:0-14199 GCA_023334075.1 Globisporangium nunn | reverse complement strand
GCGAAGTGAAGCGAAGCGAAGCGAAGCAGAAAACGGAACGGAACGGCGTCCTCGCTCTTAGTCGCGGTCTCGGGCGTCGCCGCCTTCCAGTGCACCAGCGAACGGAGAGAAAGCGAACGGAGACGCGCTCAGTGTACCCGCGAAGGCTCCACCCAGCAAACAGCATGGCGGAGCATGACGCTCGTGAAGCCCAGCAAGAACCGTCGCCTCCTGCTCGCGTTGACGACCTCGACGACCGCAAGAGAACGAGGACCGACTCGAGCGAAGAACAGCGATCGCGTTCTGGTGAAGTGCGACTCGTGACTGCGCTCGAAGGCAACAGCGAAGACCCTGAGCAGCGAGCGGCGATACTGGAAGCCCCGGCGGCAGCGCTGTCGTATGAGGATGCGCTCGCTGTGAAGGACGCGGAGCTTCAGCAGCTGCAGAGAACGCATGACGAGTACATCAAGTCGAGCTGCGAGTACGAGAAGGAGCTCGAGAGCGAGATCGAGCGCTGTGAGAAGAAGGCGCTCGCTCTCGAGCAGAGCGTGCGTGCAAGCGAGGTGGCGAGGGATCAGCTGAGCACCAAGCTGAGCGAGGTGCAGACCCAACTCGAAACAGCGAGTCAGCGTGAGCGAGCGCTGGTGCTCGAGGTGGAGGAGATGAAGTGGAAGATCCAGCAGCTCGAGCAGGCGAACGACGAGCTCGAAACCGCGGTACGTATCGCGCAGGCAAGCGTCGAGAATCTCGAGCACAAGAACGAGACGCTACTCGAGCAGAACGTGTTCCTGACGCAGGAGAAAGAAGAGGTATCACAGCAGCTAGCATCCATCACAGTCGCGGAGGTGCATCCGGTGGCACCAGTCGGCAGCGGCACAACGCTGACCCTGGCTCGTGGCTCCTCGCTTATGAACATGTTGCCGCTCCACCGGCAACATTTGGAGAATGGTGTATCTAGAGACAGCGTCAAGACGCAGCTGAAACCGCAGCGAGGAAATGCTCCAAGGTCGAAGACCCGATACCCTGACGTTGTCGAGAGTTGCATCCACATCACGTGCCAGAAGTGCCGCGCTGGCAGTGGCAGTGCCAGAAGCAAGTCGTCTCACCGCTATCTCGGGCTGAGTCATCACGCCCACCAGCCGAGACAGCACCGCCACTCGTCAGCACTGTCGTCGTCCTTCGAAGTCGTGGTGGGTGCGACGAAGCGAGGAGCACCGTCGTCCGTGTTCGAGAGAATGCGATTACGCTTCCGCTCGCTGTTCAACTGCTCGGACGAGAAGTCGGCGGTGTCGGTGCCAGTAGGAGGTGCTAACGCTTCGAGGTCGTGATCTGAGAGGTGTGACGGGGATCGGGTGTGGGCGGATGGGAGAGATTGGAGATGTCCCGGGTCTTCCGACGAAGATCATCAGCTGCTGATGATGTCGGGTCTCCGAGAGCCGTCATGAACATCCAGGTGGGATCATCGCCACGCTCCAATCTTGATCATCGTGCAGCAGAAGAGTGAGATCGTGACAGAGTCTACGCTTGTATGACAAACTAGTGTCTCAGGTGGCGGCACACTGCCGATGAGAATCCGCCTATGCTCAGTTCTCCAGTTCGCGCTCGCAAGACACAATGTCAGTCGATCAGCGGAAAACTCGGCAGCGCTCGCGTGAAGGCGAGTTTGCCACGGGGTACTGAGGAGGGATGTCGATCAATTGCGTAACGCAAATCCGACGAAGCCGATGCAGCCGTTTTCACGCTCAAGCGGCGAAGACAAGACATAGCATCGCCGAGTGTAACCTGACTCGAGACATGGCGTGTTCTTGACCAGTGCTTCTAGTCACCCAGCATTCGGCAGCGAGCTCGAGCTTTCCCTCAGCTTCGCTGGGCATAGACTATAGAACATAGTAAGAAAGCAAGAATCATCTGGACACAAACAGTGAGTCGAACGCGCCGCTGCTTCGAGTCGTCGAGGACGAATGGGTTCTATATAATAGCTTCGCTCCGTCGCTCGCAAAACGCCTGCTGCTCATCTCGCGCGCGCATGTGAGAGCGATTTACTGTGAGTGAACCAATTGACGATCGATGGGCGCACTCTTATGATAAACTCGAAGTCTGGCGCGCCAGCACGGCGCTGTGCTGCCCACCGGCGTCGACCTGCAAGATCTCGGCGTCGCCGAACTTGGTCTTGCTCCAGTCGAGCTTGCGCGGTCGCAGCTCGTCCTGCTCAACGCCGTTCCCGAGTGCGAGCATGTCGCCGTATCCCCAGGCGTAGATCGCGTTCGCCTCGGTGAGCGCGAGCGCGTGGTTGGAGCCAGCGGCGATGGAGCGCACCGCGACCTTCTCCGAGCGGCTGAACTCCACCTTCTGCGGACGGTCCTTGAAGTCGCCCGTCTGGCACTCATCCTGCGTACCCAGCTGTCCCGAGTCTGCGCGGCCGAACGTGTACACGACGCCGTCGTTCGTGAGCACGACCGAGTGGTGCGTGCCACCCTCGACTGCCGCCACGTTCTGCGTCGTGAGGGAGTCCACGAGCTGGAGCTCCGAATGGTTCTCCGTGCTCCCGATGCCCAGCTGGCCGTAGTTGTTGAGCCCCGTGGCGTACAGGTAGCCGTTCGCAGCGAGCGCCACGAGCAGGTGGTACGAGCCGCAGCCGATAGCCTTGACCTCCGGCAGCGGCTCCTTGCCGAGCGTCACGCGCGCTGGCGTGAGGTGCTCGCGGAAGACCATGTCGACGCGGTACTCGTCCTTGGCGTCCTTCATCTCGCTGTCGACCGCGCGGCCGAGCTGCCCCATCTCGCCCAGTCCCCACGAGTACACGTGGCCCTGCGCCGTGCGCACGACGTTGAAGGAGCTCCCGCAGCGCACGTCGACGGCGTTCACGATGCCCTTGATGAGCATCGGGCGCACCTGCTTCTGCTTGAAGGCGCCAGCGGGCGTGGCCGCGTCACACCAGGGCTTACCCTCCTTGTCCTTGTAGGACCCCCAGGCGAAGACCTGGCCGGCCGCCGTGACCACCGCCGTGTGGCAGTCGCCGCCGACGACTTGTACCGCGACCGACTCTGGGCCGAAGCCCTCAACGAGCGCCGGTAGGTTTTCCTCCCCCGCACGGCCGAGCGCGCCGTCGTCGTTGCAGCCCCATGTGTACACGTGGCCGGTGGTGGCGATGGCGGCCGAGTGCAGACCGCCGCAGGCCACGCGCGCGATCTGTACGCGCTCGAGGGACGCCAGCGGCCGCGGAAATTTGACCATCAGGTCGGCGTCGTCGTCCACGCCGTGGCCGAGCTGCCCGCAGTCGCCGCTGCCGAAGGTGAGCACGTGGCCGTGCTGGGCGCCCAGGCGCGCGTCCACGTCGCGCGCGTAGAACACGTACTCGCGCATGTTTTCGAGCCAGTCGCCGCGGCGATTGTGCTGCCACTGCGCGCGTACGTTGGCGGCGAACGCGCGGTTGAGCGCCGCCAGGTGGCGCGCCGCCTCCTTCGCGCGCGTCGTCGTTGTTGGCGTCGACGTCGCCGACGTCATGGCCAGCGGCTTGAGGTGCTTGCGGTGGTCGGCGGCGTCGTGCTCGAGCGCCAGCTGCTCGTCCGCGCGCGCGCGCTTGGCGCCGGCGGCGGTCGTCATGCTCGGTATGAACTAGGAGCTCGGAGGCAGCGAGCGAGCGAGAGCTTGTGAGAGGGCGATTTGGTGAGTGTGGATGGCGCCAAAGCGGTGCGAGGCCATGCAGTAGGGAAAGGCTGGCCATTTCCCTCGTAGCTTTCAGTTCTAGGAAGATGCGAGCAGTTGCATTGTCGAAGATGCCGATTTGGGCTGCTAACGCAGTGTCATGTGCCTACTGTTACTCACCTGCGATGTGTGTCGGCCGCTTCGTTTAGGACAAGTCCCAAGTACAAATCCCCGCTTATTCGGAATCTGGTTGGACATTTGCGCTTGCGAACTTGGTCCAGCATGCGCAGCGTGCAGTGAGGAAACAAGCCCTGCGACGAGGACTCGCACGCTGCTTGGCGTGCGTGCGTGCGTGCGTACGTACATACGTGCGTACTTTGAGTGTATGCGCGCGCCCATGACGAGCGCGTGTGTAGGTCTCGGAATCCGCGAGTGCCTTGAACCGCGCGGATCGAGGTGTCCCAGAGAAGGCGCGAACCCAGGAGCGGAAACTAGATTGAACCACTGATCTTCGTGCCTCTTGAGTGCTGCGCGCTGTCTCGCGCCCAGCAGCACGTCGGCAGGTCCGGATTCGCCGCGAGGCGGAGACGCTACGTGCCCAAAGGCGCCGGCGCGTTGGCGCGCGCTGCAACCGGTTATCTGCCGTTCGCACGCGAAGATCGTCAAGCAGTGGTGGCCCTGCCAACTAATTCGTGTTAGGTTATGAACCCTTGTGTTTCGTGGGATAGACTCGAATTCGTGCACGCTTTTCAGTACTTGCATTTCGGTCTCACTTGGTTCTTGTAAGCGCTCCCACCGGACGTCTACTGCTTTAAGTTCCCGCCAGGTGTATTTCCGCCCTTGCTCCTCAAAACCTCACGCAACCCTGCGAGAAGCTCAGCACCAGCACCAGCACGCAAGCAAGCAGCTCACGTCGCCTTCCTGCACTCACTCGCGCACTAACCGCCACTTCGCTCGCATGGCGTCGTCGTCGCCGCGCACCCGCGTCACGCGCGCGTTCTCGCAGATCGAAGAGCCGGCGCTGCTGCGGCTCGTCCCGCCGGCGAGCCCGCCCAAGACCGTCGACATCCGCCGCCTCGTGTCGCCCTCGCGCTCGCCCACAGCCGCCGCCGCCGCCGCCGCTCGAGCCACTGCAACAGCGCCGGCAGTGGCAGCGACGCCTCCGCCGCCACCACTGCCTCCGGCGCTGGCCCCAGCTCCTGCGCAGAAGCAGCTGAGCGAGGAGGAGCTGGCGCGCGCGCGCGACACGAGCGAGTGGCGCGAGGCCGCGCGCCGTCTGAGCGAACGCGTGCGCGAGCTCGAGACAGAGAACCGACTGCTCAAGAGCGGCGGGCGGCCCGTGTCGCTCTCGCTCGTCGAGCCGCCGCGCACGTTCGCGGGCGGCGAGATGACCGCGCTGCTCAAGGCGGCCGAGGCGGAGGATGCGCCACTCGAGAGCACTGGGAGCAATGCACTTGCAGGAACAGAAACAGGAACGCCGCTCGCGCGCCCGCAGAGCGCGCGCAGCGGGATCGCCAAATCCAAAAGCTACGCGAGCGGCTTTGGCTACACGGGGCTGACGGTCGCCGAGGCGGTGGCGGCCTCGCACCGCGCGCGCTCGAAGAAGGCGCTGACGGCGGCTAAGAAGCCGGTCGATCAGCTGCGCGCCGGCTACTGGAATGGCGACAAGAACGTCAAGAGCAGCTTCAGCTGCAACAACCTCGCAGACATCGAGCGCCGCGACTTGGCGATCGAGCGGCTGCACTCGAACCCGCCCGCTGCTGCCAGGTCGGCTGCTGCAGCATCCGCGTTGCCACCAGCGATCCCTCCGGTGCCAAAGAAGCTGCCGTCGCAGCAGCAGCAGCAGCCTGTGCTGGAGAAGTCCAGTAGCACGAACACGCGCGGGATCACGCGTGGCGAACGCGACGCGGCGGCGCTGATGAACTCGTTTGCTCGCAAGAGCGACTCGTTCCACCTCCCATCGACGTCATCGGGGAGCGTTGAGATCGACAACGACTTTGGCGCCACACACAAGCAGCAGCTGGCGATCGCGACGTCGTTTCGCGCGCCTGAAGCTGTGCTCCAGCGCTCGGTGTCCAGTTTCCAGAGCGTCGTGGACACCGTTGTTGACGATGAGAACGACTCCTCTCGTGGCGGTGAGACGCTTAGCGTGTTCTCGACGCCGCGCATCACATCTCCGCGGTCGCTGCAAGAAGCAGGACTGCGTTCGACCGGCTCGCTCGTGGCACCGCCTCGGAGGTCCGGCAGCAAGCGAGGTAAAGCAGAGAAACCTCCACAGCGAGTGAGCAGCAGCGACGTGCGCATGTGGGTAGGGACGTGGAACATGGGGGCGGCGGACCCGTTCGTCGATGGCGGCGGTATCATTGACGAACAGCGATCCGGCGCGATGCTGCAGCACCTGCTGCCTCACGGCTACCACTTGTACGTGCTCGGCATCCAGGAAGGCGTGTCGGAAAGCGTGTACCACGCAGTGGAGGCGTACCTGAACCGCAACGCGGAGGGGACGCGGTATTACCGGATGGAGCTGCGCAACAGCAACTCGTTGCTCCCGAACAAGCATCACCCGATGGACGGTGTGATCGACGCTGTGCATGGTCGCGGCGACGGAGCGTTCATGGGTACCAAGTTCACAGGTCTCGGCGTGTTCGTGTCGGCGGCCGCACAGGAGAAGATCAAGTTCGTGCGCGCTGGCGTGCACAAGTTCAGCGTGACGAGCGGGTCGAAGGGCGGCGTGGCGGTGGCGCTGCGCGTGAACAGCACGACGCTGGTGTTCGTGAACTGCCACCTGGACGCGCGCAATGACACATACCGCCGCGAGCAAGTGCGCAACCTGAACGCGAACCTGGGCAAGGTGATGGGCCACCACAGCTTCGACCTGACCGAACAGTTCCACCATGTCGTCTGGATGGGCGACATGAACTACCGCATCGTGCATTTGGACCCGCAGATGGTGCTGCACATGCTCGCGGAAGGCCGCAACCTCGAGCTGCACGACAAGTTCGACGGTCTGCTGAACGACCGGCGCGCGAGCGGTATCTTCGACGGCTTCACCGAACCCAACAAGTTCCCGGACTTCTACCCGACGTACAAGAAGCTACCGAAGCGCGGATTCGTGAACGAGATGCTGCCGTCGTGGCCGACGCTCGTGTACCGCGTGCTGTACAAGGAGCCGTTCTACAAGGGCGGCAAGGTGAAGAAGCGCGTGCCCGGGTGGTGCGACCGCATTCTCGTGCACTCGCTGCTCGTAAGCGACTCGAAGCTTGTGCCGGAGAAGGTCGAGAGCCCGTTCGACGGCGACGGGACCGACGGCGCGCCAGTGGAGTGGATCGACAACTACCGGTCTGTGAACCACGGCCACGGCATGGACGTGAGTGACCACAGTCCAGTGTTCGCAACGTTCCTGCTGAGCTTCCCGTGTCTCCGGGGCAAGAGCAAGAGCGTGCTGGCGGCGGACGCCGCGTACTCGCCTCGCAGCGCGATGGCGACCCGCACGGCGCGCTCGCAGTCGAACCTCTCAGGTAGCAAGGATCTCTCTCCTCCTGTCCGGCAGTCAGCGAACGGCGGCAGCTACTTTGACCAGCCCAAGGTGGTGCGGCACCTGCACACGGTGCGCCCCGTGTCGACTGTGCTCATCGTGTCGAACATGCAGCTGTACTGGAACCACAAGACGCTCGTGCCGAAGAAGACGCGCGTGGTAGCGCCGCTCGTCGGCGAGGACCTCAAGCAGTGCGACGTGATCGGCGAGCGAACGCAGGACGCGGCGGCGCAGTGGCTGGCACTGTCGCTCAACGCGCTCGTGCAGCACAGCCGGCCGCTCGAGCAGCTGCACATGCTCGTGTGGGTGAAGAACGACGCGGTCGTGGGTCACTGCTCGCTCTCGCTTAAGCGCATCGCGCGCGCGGACGAAGGCGGCGAGGTGCGCTTCCGCGTGCCGCTCTTCCACAACTCGATGCGGCTGTACCACGAGGGCCACCCGCTGCTGCTCGCTTTCTCCTTGCGCGCCAAGACGTTCGCCAAGTAGCAGGAAGCTGTTTGCTATATGCACGATCGACACAGACCATTTGTAGGCACGCTCGTAGTTACTCTGGGGATGCCCGGAGAGCTGAGAGAGAGAGAGAGAGAGAGAGAGAGCATGCGCGCGCTCTCAGCCCCGCCCCGCCCTCCATTTACGAGGGATGGTGTGCGAGATGGTATATCCCGCAATATGTATCCCGCACGTTCGTGCAAGAAGGCGCGGCTATTCGCATGCTGTTTCCTCGCCGACATCGCCGATCCCCTGCCTCCTTGTTTCTCACACTCGCGCGCCTCCAGGAGAACGCCCACGCGCGCTGCGAAGAAAAGCAAGAGCAATGCCCACAACAGCAGCAACAACAACGCCAGCGCTTGCACCGGCAGTCGTAAACCAGGAGGAAGCAGCTCTCTTCGAGCTCATTCCGAACGGCGTCCCGCTGCTCAAGGACGCCGACATCAGGCAGAAGCTGCTGCAGTGGTGCGTGCATGCGTGAGTTCCAATGAACTGCTCCTGATCCCACTCAGCAGGCGTGTGTCTTCCGACTGACTGCACGACGCGCTCTTACTGCGACGGCGGATGCGCCTGCAGGAATCTCGACGAGACACTGCAGCTCGTGCGCTTCCGCGTGCGGACGCGCATCACAGAGGACGGCGACGCCGCGCTCATCGCGCGTTTCTTCCAGGACGCGGGCGTGCGCGCGACACTCTCGGTGCGTTCGGTCTCTTCGCTGTACTCTACTTTTGTTGTCCTTATTGACCGGAGCTCTGGTCGCATGCTCACAGCTACCGCCTCTCCACCTCTCCACCAAGTGCGACACCGCTGCCGTCACCAGCAGCCGCCTAGCCACGAGCGTGACGAGCCTCGCATTCTTCGATCGCCTCCAGTCCGCCGGCGTCGTGAGCGCGTCCGGCGCGCTGCGGCGCTGCGCCGACGAGTGGCATGACGGCGCCGTCGCGAGTGACCTGCTCACTGACCTGTTCGTGAACCCCGAGTCGGAGCACGCGGCGCTTTTCGACCCACACGAGCAGCGCGAGTTGCTCTTTCGTCTACTACGTGCGCTCGTAGTGGGCGGCGCGCTGCGTCAGAGCGACGACACGTTTGCTCCGTACGAACGCGCGGCAGCGAGGTTCTACCGCGCGCTTGTGAGTGTCGTGAAGGCGCGCGCGACTGGCGAGACACGGGAGCGCGAGCGCGTCATCGTCGTCACCTCGCGGGTCTACGAAGTCTCCGGCGGCGCCGTGTTCCCAGCGCCCACGTCGCGCCACAGCTCGTGCTTCGTGGTGCTCGATGCACGCAAGCGCTGGCTCACGCTCTGGCGCAACGACTTCAAGGCGTTCTGGTGATCTGACGAGTGCTTTGAGACACTCAAATCTCAAATATGATTTCAGATTAAGGAATCTGGATTCTGAAGAGCATGATCATAACTTCGAAGAGTCCTTGCTGCATTCACTTGATACCTTGATACCAAAACCGCAGTCACGAACCGGAGTATCATTACCGATGGCGCACATCCGAGTTCCTGTGCGCCTCGGCGCGCTGCGGACGTCCGTGCGCGAGTCTCCGGCGGCGGCGGCCGTGGTCGTTAGCGACCGTGAGAGCGGCGCCGCACTCTTCTCGTCGTCGACCGCGCGCGTCTGCCGCGTCTGCACGCAGCACGCAGCGCGCTATACATGTCCACGCTGCAACGCGCCGTATTGTGGCGTCGCGTGCTTCCAGCGCCACGGCGACGCGTGCACCGAGCGATTCTACGAGGAGCTGGTGCGCGGCGCCGCGGCGCTCGATGACGTCGACGGCAGAGATGGCGGCAAGCGCGCGGTGGGCGAGCTGCTAGCGCGCGTCAAGCGCTTCCAGGACGAGTCAGCAGCGGCGCAAGTCGACAACGACGACGAGGAGGAGGAGGAAGAAGAAGCGCTCGAACGCCTCGCGGCGCTCGCGCTCGCGGACGAGCAGCAGTTGTCGCTCGACGATCTCACGCCGGCGCAGCGGCGGCAGTTCCTGGCGGAGGTCGCGGACGGCCGCCTCGGCAAGTTCGTGACACTCTGGCAGCCGTGGTGGCGCTTGGCGCCGCACGTGTACGCGCGGGAGACGGCAGGCAGACGGCGGCAGCTCGTCATTCAGGAGATCAGCAGCAGCGCTGATGAGCAGCAGCAGCAGCCGCCATCGCTAGAAGAAGAGGACGAAGCTGCTGCCGTTGGCGCTGTCCTCATCGAATCCTCGGCGTTCCCGGCCGAGATCTTCACGGACGCGGCCGCGCGCGGCATGCCCACGAGTCTCGAAGCGCTGCTAGGTGGCCGCGCGCCGGCACCCGCACTGCGCTTCCACTTAGCTGAGATCCTCTTCAGCTACGCGCTTGTGCTGCGCACGTTCAACGGCGACTGGGGACAGGCGGCGGGCGAGGCCGCGGCGCTGTTGCTGCACCTGAGCGCTGTGCTCGCGAGCGGAAGCGCCGCCGCCACGCTGGACGCCGCCGACTGCGTGCTGCGCGCGTGTCTGCGCAAGCGCGTGGACGTGGCGTACGACGGTGACGGCGTCGACACAAGTGCGAGTGCGAGCAGTGAGACGAACCAGCGCGTCGTCCGCGACGTGACGCTGCTGCTCGCGAGCCGCGTGTTCCTTTTGGACGCGCTCAGCGACGCGCGCGCGATGGTCGCCGCGTCCGTGTCCCAGCTGCTGGCGGCGGCCGGCGGGGGCAGGAAGAGCGAGCGGCAGTTGCGCAGGCGGCTGGAGCTCGTGGAGAAGAAGCTCCAGTTCTTCCAGACGTGGGTCTTCCACTCGCCCGAGCAGCACTTCCAGGCCACAGCGCGCGAACTGGAGCTCGCAGCAGCAGAGCTGGCAAGTGAGACGATAGACAGCGCGCGGCGGTAGATAGTCACGCCGCAGATACACCCAAACACACACGCGTGATCTGCACAGAGTGTCGTTCACATTAGCATAATTTTTCAGGTGCGAGAGTGCGAGCGGAGGAGCTCCTCAGCCTGCTCTCGAGTGTTGTTCTTAAGTTCGTGGTTGTCTGGTGTCGTGTGAGTTGTCGGCGTGCGCTGCTCGAATCTCCCGGAGCTGCTGGAACGGCGGCGCCAGCTTCCCCTTCCTCCCCTCCCTCCTTCCTTCCCTTCTTCCCCTTGCGTTCCTTGCGTCCTGAAAGCTGCGCTGCGCTCCGTCGCCTGTTTCGATGATGGTGGGTGGTCGTGGGCCGTGAAAATGGAGAAGAACGCAGTGTCCCGAGGCGATGGCGGGCGCAGCGAGGGAGACACACAAATACTTGGATGGGTGGCGTCGCGCGCGCGCGATCGGATCACGGATGCAGGGAGACGTCAGGCAGGAAGGAAGGAGGAGGAAGAGGAGGAGGAAAAAGGTCGCCGCCACCAGCAGCGAGCATAGCGAGCGTAACGCAGCGCAGTGTACGATGCGCTCAAGCGCTCGGCGGGCCGTTGCTCGTGAGTGCCGTGAGCGCCGTGATCCACTTGTTGAACTCACGGCTCGACGGCGCCGTGAGGATGAGCTTCTTGCCCGTCTGCTGGAACTCGGGCGTGTTGATCGCGAACGTGAGCGCCTTGGGGTCCGACTCGATCTTGGCATCCGTGAGCATGAGCGAACTCGACTTGGAGCCCACCTGGTGCACCATGCTCTCCTTCTTGTAGCCCGTGAGGCGCGCGCCCTGCAGCACGAAGAAGCGCTTCTTCGAGCCGATGAGGCGGCGGCTGCTCGCGACCTTGAGCACGCCCTGCGTGCACGTGAACGGCAGGATCGCGCGCACCCAGATCGCTGGCCCGATGAAGTTGTCCACGAGCACATACTCGTTCTTGGGCGTCGTGACGAGCAGCTCTTGGAACTTGGCGCGCGAGCTCACGGTCACAATCTGCGCGCACATGATCTCGTCCTCTAATAAGTTAGTGTCGCGGTTCACGAGCAGCAGGCGCTCGTGGTCCGTGAGCAGCAGGTGGTAGCGCTTCTTGCGCTTGAGCGTCACGGGCCCGGCGAGCAGGATGCTCTCGCGCGTCTTGAGCAGGCTGTCCCAGATGCGCATCGACGGCGACCGCACAATCGCCACAAGTGCGTTCCGGTTCTTGCGCCGCACGGCGCTGCACACGTCCGCGCGCATCGACAGCACCATCTCCTTGAGCTGCTCGATCTCCTTGGCCGTCAGCACGCCGTCTGCAGCGAAGCCGTCGCAGAACTCGAGCATGTCCTCCACGAGCATGCTGTCGCCGCCGCTCTGGCCGCTCGACGCCGAGCCGCGGCGCGAGGTCCCAGCTCCGGCGCGCGGCGACGGCGCCACCGTCGACGCGAACGAGAAGCGGCTCGTCATGACACCTGTGGAGCGGCTCGGCGTCTGCGCCGCGAGCTTCGAGCGCGCGAAGACGACGACCATGGGGCGCGCCGGGCGACTGAGCAGCGCGATCGCACGGTTGTACTCAAGCCCGCGGATGATCTCGCCGTCTACAGCGTGCACGATGTCGAACTGGCGCACGCCGTGCGCCTCGGCGTAGCCGACGATGTTGGGATGTGCCATGGGCAGGTCCTTGACGATCACGTTGATGTCATCGGTCGTGATGGTCATGTTGAGGCTCGCGCCGCGGAACTCGACGGCGAAGAGCCCGTCGCGCACGAACGGCCGGAAGAACTGGATCGCGAGCGGCCGCGACGGCGTCTGCAGCATCTGCACGATGCTCTCGTAGCTGCGCCCGACGGTGCGCGCGCCCTGCACCTTGTAGATGACGTCGTCGACGTGGATGCGGCCGCTGGCCTCGGCGGGGCCGGGCGCGCCGTCCGCGCGGCGCTTGAACTGGTTCACGATGACCGAGTCGTTGTGCTCGCGGATCGTCATGCCGAGCGCGCGGTCGTTGAAGACCACCTCGAAGACCTCGCTGCGCTTCATGGGTGCGAGCGCCTCGGTCTTGGGCGAGAGGCAGAGGCAGAGCGGCCGCCCAGCACCGCCCGCCGTCGCCAGCGCTTCTTTGCTGATCTGCACGAGGCTCGAGTTCGCTGTGTCGATGAGGTCCACCCACGCCTCGTCCGTGACGCCGAAGAGCGCGCGCAGCTGCGCCTCGATCAGCGCCTCGAACTCCTGCTCCGGTACCTCCGGGTTCCACGACACGATGCGCGTCGACGCGTCGTCGAGGTCGATGACTCGCACGCTGCAGCTGCCGCTACTGCCGGCGCTGCTGCTCACGCTCGCGTTGCGCTGCGCCTGCTGCCGGGAGGTGGGCGGCATCATCGCCATCGCGTCGGTGTGTGTGTGGAGGAGGCTGCGCGAAGGCTATCGGGAGAGGGAGGAGGAAGGGGGGGGGGTCTTCCCTTGCTTTCTTGGGCTTCTTGCCGCAAGAGCTATTGTGTGGGAGGAAGGTATGTGCGTGCTGGTGTGGTGTGGTGGTCGAGGATGTTCCTTGCTTTTTTCACTAGCGGAAAGAAAAGGCGCGATACAAAGAACGGACTGATCCGAGATCTCGCTGCTTGGGCTGCCATACAAATCCTCCGAGAAAAGGGCTCCCGCGGTTTCTTCACGCTCGGCGACTGGGTCGATCAGACAATCTGACTGGATTCTGAAATTTTGCCCTGCACTGACTTTCACATAAACACACTTGCTTTCAGTTTACCTGCGATCCGGACAGGCTCGCTGCTCTCCGGCTAGCTTTTGGCTCGGTTCTTGCTCTTCTTGGTTGCGAGCGTGTAGCGGCGCTTGCGCTTGCTGTCTCTCATGCGAGCGCCGAGCGGTGCAGAGAGTCTCTCGCAGTCTGTTTCTATTCGGCATGTGGTGCATTGACCGCCATCCTCAGCGTGCTCCATGCTTTCTTTCGCCTTGCTCGCACTGATTTGTCGGTAGAAGCGTGCACGGTTACGCCGAAAGCTGAATGCCTCGCATGCGACAGGAACGCTCGCTGCCCGCTGCGTTGCTAAGCAAGCGAGTGGCTCGCAGCGAGCGTGTTCGTCCACGTGGCTGTCAGGCGAGCATGCCAGCCTTGGCGTATAGAGCGGCACCGCACTGAGTGCGAGTCCTGCACCGCACCGCATTGGTGTCCTCCGGTAAACTCGGACATCTGGGGATGCTCACTGGTTGGCAGGCGGAGGAGACCTCTCGCTGTGCAATGCTGAAGCCGCGCGTAGCGGATGCTGGTCATCGCAAAGTTCAGAATCGGAGAACGAACGGTGTCCACCCTTAGCTCAAGGCCGCAAGCCACGTCTCTACCGAGCGAGCGACCACACGCTGCTGCCGCCATACGACAGACACCAAAGCGCTTGTTACACCACCAAGCAGGCAACACGCGAAAGCTTCTGCGCAAGCAGCACACAGACCACGGCTATGAGCGCTCACGGAACACGTCAGAAGCATCAAAGTGATCAATGTCCGGATACTCTTGCACTTGCTGCGAGAGTTCTTGCCCAGATCCTCGAAGGACACCACCGTCTCGCCACCAACGCTTCAGCAATAACAGTCTGGCGAACAGGACGAGTGCAGCTCAAACGAAGGCTGGAAATCATCGTGTGCACCACCACGCGACCCGTGTCCAGCAAGCCACACTCGACGGACCTTGTCAGCGATCAAATTGTAGTCGATAGCGCCACGT
>JAASFZ010000623.1:0-14203 GCA_023334075.1 Globisporangium nunn | reverse complement strand
GGCGATCGTGGAGGCGCTCACCAAGTCTGGCCGGTGCTCCGTGAAAGCCTCGCTGCCTCTGCGCTTCACGGTCGGAGACGACGCGGCGCCGGTGGTCGCAACCGTGCTGGAGCGCGACCTGAAGGAGCTGCAGGAGTGGGCACCGCTGCTCTCGGGCACCAACCACGATGACGTCGTCGCCGCGTAGAATACAACACCGAGCAGGCTTCCGGTGCGTGTATAAGGACTTGGAGTGAGCGAACCCATCTGGCTGTACGCCGCTCGTGCGTACGTAGTTCATTCTTTACGAGGCGAACGTCTTTGTCAAGTGGCAGCTTTGCATGACAAAATACACAGAGGTCTCTTTTTCACCAAGAAGCTTCACCCTCCCACTGCACTCTCTCCTTCGTCCTCTTGTTGTCCAACAGACCCCTGCAATCAGAGATCACGTGTCGCCTACGCATTTGACACGGAGATACCGTCAGACGAGAGGTGGGCATCGTGCTGATTTTCTAGCCAGCAGCGCCTTGCGGGAAGGATCCGTTCGCAAATCGCACAAGGGAACGGGAGAGTTTGAGGCCTCCGAGATCTCTCAAGCGACCGGCCAACATCCTCCAGCCCTACAGCTCTGGGAAGAAGTGGCAGTAGTCAATCATGGCGAGCAAGGCCGCGCCGCGCGCGAAATGCACGAGCCCGTTCGAGCCGCTGGAGCTTACGCGTGACGAGGCCGAGACGCTTGAGCAGCTCTCGCGCGTTATCCTGCGCAACTACATGGAGCAGTTCGAAGCGTTCGAGAGCGAGAGTGGCGGTGTCGTGGACGAGCGCGTGTGGAAGCAAATGAAGCAGCGCGAGGGCGTGCGTGCGTTCGTGGAGCGCAAGAAGCACAGCGACAGCGGCGCGAACGACATCCGGCTCTCCGTCGAGAGCTTCGCGGGCAGTGGCGCCATGCTGCCGCCGGATCTGCCCGTGATGCTCGCCGTCGGCTCGATCCCAGGCGTGCTCGACGACCTCATGTACGGGCTCATGGGCAGCACGACCGAAGAGGTGCGCGTCCGAGCGGTGTACACCGGCGATTACACGGACGACACGGCTGTGCTCACAACGCTCGCGACGCCGACGCAAGAGGACCCATTCCTGAGTTTCACGCTGCGCTGGGAGCATCACGACACGGGCCACGGCATCCTGCGGCCCGCAGTGAGCGATCGCGACTTTGTGCTCATGGAACGCACGGGACTCGCGTTCACTTCGTCAGGCGAGCGCTTGGGCTTCCACTTGCTGCACTCAGTGCACTTCCCGCAAACTCCCGAGCTACCCGGTCTCATTCGCGCTAACACATCGGTCTGCGGTATCTACCGCAACAACGCCGCGCTCAACCGAGTCGACCTCTTCGTGCGCGGGATCACAGACGCTAGGGGCAGCATGATCCGGCTCGCAGTCATCATCGCGTCCGCTGACCAGTTCGTCACAATCGCCAAGTACATGGAGTCGTCCTGCCGCAAGAAGCTCATGCGGCGTCTTCGTCAGGCGCGCAAGACATCGGCGTCATTGGCGTCGTCGAGTGGCCCCAGCGAGAGTCGCAGCAAGTCAGGAACTAAGAAGACCTGCGCGGTGTGCAACAAGACACCGTCCGTCACTGCCTTGGTGTCCGGCGGGGGACTGCGAAGTTGTGTGCTGTGCAGCAAGCGTGTATGCTCGTCGTGCCAGATCAAAAAGACCCTGAGTCAAGTAACTTCGGCATCAGGGGAGTTGGAGCAGCGCAAGTTCACGTTCTGCTCCGCGTGCTTCAATGACGTTTGCCGCTCGGACGCGCTGTCGATCGCGCAGGCAGAAGCCGCCGACGAAGCAAAGGAGTCAATCGAGTCTTTCAGCAAGTGGAGCAGCAACTTGTCGCCGATCAGCTCCGAGTGAAATGAGTGAGTGGTAGTCCCATGGACACCGACACTGGTTAGAGTGTGATTCGGTCCAACAAGTGAATTTGTTTCTCTCTCTCTCTCTCTCTCTCGGACAGCGTGATCGTTCGAAGTGTAGTGTAGCCTGTCTTGATGATCCATTCCTCTTGTGATGAGTTGCTGTTGGGTCGTTCGAGACACCGTTCAACGGAGAAGGTCATTAGCACTGTTCATTACCTACGTTACGTTTCCCTCCTTCACTTTCTTGCTCGACGGACTCAGGCGCATCGCGCTTTTGTCAGTCCGAGCTGGTCGGCGAGAAGCAATCGCTCCAGATACTCAGCCCCTCGTTCGAGTTCTCGCTGGCGCCTGCCGCAAGTTCCTGTCGAGCTGTTTCGAGTGCGCTTGATCGACTCGCCTCGCCGTAGCATGCAACACAGAACGAGAACTTCCGATGCCACAGCTTCCCGCTCGTACTCGATACCTGGTACAACGTACGCTTGATTGTGCACGTCGAGCAGATATACATCCCACAGAGCGCACACTTGCGTCTGCGCGCTTCGCCGACCAGCAAACTCATCACGATCGTCGCCGACAGCGTTCGCTTGCACATGGCGCACGTTCCTACTCTGCTGTCCGACAACGACGACGCATTGGACGCCGACGACTGTGCCATTGGCTTCGCACGCCAGCCGTTGGCAGCGGCACTCTCTCTGCGCTTCCGACGCAGGAGCCACATGATCTTCTTCAGGTGCGCGCACTCGACAAACTTCCACACAGAAGTGAACATGTCGGCAGCCGCCATGACGATCACCGGACGGATCATACTCCCGCGCGCATCGAGGATCCCGCGCATGTAGATCCCCACCTCATTGCTATGCGGCTGCTGCCGATAAAGTCCGCATACGGACACGTTGCCGCGGACAAAAGGTGCGACGCTGTGCGTCTGCGGGAAGTGCACCGAGTGGAGCAGGTGGAAGCCCACGCGCTCGCCAGACGACGTGTACGCAAGTCCCGAACGCTCCATGTACACAAAGTCGCGGCAGCTTACAGCTGGCCGCAAATACCGGCCGGTCTCGTTCTGCACCCACTTGAGCACGAGGCTCTGGAATGGGTCGTCGATTGTCGGCTCGAGCAGTGTCTTGAGCACCACGGCGTCGCCGACATGGCCATCGATGTACGCACTCTTGACGCGCATGAGATCGACGGTCGGGTTCATGACGCCGTACATGACGTCGTCGAGCGTGCCGACAGTCGAGCCGACCGCAAGCATCACGGGCAAGTCGGATAGCTGCACGAGTCCGCTGGCAGCGTTGCTGGCGACGGCGCGCTTGAGTCTGGCGACGCCGCCGTCGCGGTACCGCTTGCGCTGGGCGAAGATGCGCACGCCCTCGCGCTGCTTGACGGGCTTCCACGCAGCCTCGTCCACGGTGCCGCCGCTCTCGCGCTCGAACTCCTCGTACTGGGCCACGTAATTGTGCAGGATCACAAGTGAGAGCTGTTCGAGGGTCTCGATCTCCGCGGGCGAGAGCTGCAGCGGCGCGAATGGACTCGTGAACTTGGCGCGCGGCGCTTGGCCCAAGCTCGACGTCATTTTGCTCTCACCGAGTGAGTTAGCAAATGAATGAAAGAGCGAGCGAGAGAGAGAGATAGAGCGAGAGCTTTATGGATGTAAGCGCGCTGACCAAGGTGATCAGCGGCGGCGGTCGAGATCGATTCGAGACCTCTGCGAGCAGGCGAGTACTACGTGGGAGTACAGTAGATTTTGCCAGGAGAGACTTGCCGAGTTCCTAAAATCAGCGCATTGTGTTCAAGGAAAAGTGCGAATTTTGCCATCTTCAGGGCAATACACCTGAAAGAGCTGATTTGGAAGATGCATTTAGGGAAAAATATCGCTACTCGTGATGCGCATCAGGGCATTCTGCCTCGTGTCGATCGCCACTTGCGGGAAGTGACGTGCGTGGCCGCGAGACACTCGACTTCAGTATGTACGTATGATGCTGCAGCAGCAGCAGCCAGGCGAATCACTGTTCAGTCAGATCTGAGCTTCGGATCTCGGCTGAAGGAGAGAGAAGGCAGCAGCTCGGGGACTCGGCTTGGACTGCGCCCCATCCTTCTCGAAGGCCAGGACGCTCTGCCAAGGATGCTCAACTACCACCATCTGAGAGTAATTATCGACACGAGTCGATTCGATTCAGATGTTAAGCTAGCAAGCAGACAAGCAGCTCACCGATGGCAAACATGTCGCCGTCGAGTGGTCTTCTCTACAGTTTATCCTGGGACAACCTTGACCGCGCTTTGTATTTGCGGCTTTGTCCTCTCGACGATGTCATCAGCCGCTAGAGGTTCTAGACGTGAGTCTCGACAATTGTGAGGTGGTAAGTGGCTACACTGTTCGGCGACAGTGCGGTAAGATCTTGAGATGTGATGGTGAGCATGCCTGTACACCGGAACGGGTCGTTCTCCATTGCGGCTCGGAGTCGAGAGAGCTGAGGAGGCTTTGCGTTGCCAGTTCTTCCTTTACAAACATGCGTGTCCTGCGCTCCTCTTAGCAGCGTTCACATCACGTCACATTTACACCTCTCGCTGGAGCCGAGTGATCGATCGATCGACCACCTCGCTATTGCTTCAGAACCACCATAACTATCCTTCTCTCACCACGAATCTAGACGCGTCTCGGTCCGATCACGGATCCATTGGGCGAGAAGTCGGTACCAGACGAAGACGATGACACTGAACTCTGCGCGTACGCGTCGCTCCACGTCGATGTGTCGGCGCACGCAAACTCGTCTTTGGCGACCTCGAGCGCATCGAGCTGCGCCGCCTCAGTCACGCACAGGTTGCAGAACGTGATCTCAGCGCTCACGAGGCGCTGCTGGTCCTTTACGATGAAGAACAGCTTCTTCTTGAGCTTGCACGAAGAGCACAACTGCGTGAGGCAGATCTTGCATGTCGACCGCGCCTTCCCTCGGAGCGCGGAGAGCGTTGACGACTTCTTGCCACAGAACGGACACGACGGCGACCGACCGATTGGCCGGGTATCTTCCTCCGGATCGATCGCGAGCTCGTCCAGCTCTGCGACCGCTTTCTGGATCCTAAACGTGGTGCGCCGCCGCCGCAGTAGCCATGCCAGCTTCTTCAACTGCGCGCACTGCACGTACTTCCACGACGAGATGAGGCCGCTGATCGCCGACTTGATGATGACTGAGCGCATGAGTCCGCCCGCGGGGTTCATCACACCGCGGATGTAGACATCGACTGTCTTATCCGTGCGCTGTCTGAAGATGGCGGTGAACGACAAGTTCCCGCGGAGGGCGGTGTCGAGTTCTGGTGTCTCGGGGAACTGCACTGAATGGATGAGATGGTAGCCGATGCGCTCGCCATTCGAGAGCATGTCGACCCCCGTGGATTCCAGAAACACAAAGTCGCGGTTCTTCACGAGCGCGCGCACATGCAGCGGCCGACCCTTCTCGAACCACTTGATCATGACCGACCGGAAGGGATCTGCAGCCGTCGGGTGCACGAGCGTTGCGAGCACCGCCGAGCCCACGAGCTCGTCCTCGATGTACGCGGTCTTGATGCGCATGGCGTCGAGTGTCGGCGAGGCGTCACCGTAGAGCGTGTCGTCGAGCGTGCCGTCGATCGTGCCGCAGAGCATCACGGCCGGCAAGTCCTTGATGTCGTTCACGGGTTCATCCGGCAGCAGGTGCTCGTTCGGGACGCGACGGCGCTCAGCGTACCCTCTCATGTTCTCGCGCTGCATCACGAACTTCCAGCGGCTCTCGTCGACCTCGTAGCGTCGGTCGAATGCAAAGTGCTCGTACAGCCCTATGGCGTTGTGCACGAAGGCGTGCGCGATGCTCTCGAGCTGCGCTGCGTCTTCGCGCTTGAGTTTGAGCGGCGGGAAGGGGGACGTGTAGCCCTTCGGCGCCGCCGCCGTCACCGCCGCCATGTTTAAGTCTTCCTCTCAAGGTCTCAATTTAGGCTGGCCGGTTGTTTTGAAGTGAGAGGACTCGCGAGTCTGGAGGGTCGTTGTGCGTGTCGTGCGTGCGTGGCGAGCGAGCGTACAACTGCGTGGCTCCTTTGCGGGAGGATTGTGGTTGCAGTCATGCGAAGTCTCCGCAAAGAGCAAAACGGCAGCGAAATTCAACCGAGTTCAAGCGAACACATGATCCCCATCGGAGCTGCTCGCTCGCTTGCTTGCTCGCGTACAGAGGAAGGAAGGAAGGAAGAAAAGAGAAGAGAAGCGAAGGATCCGCTCGACCTCCTCGAAGCAAATCTCGTCGGCAACCAACGACCAGCAATACATGCTGGAAGGGCTCGTCACGCGACGCGAACGGCGCGAAGCGGGTCTGCTACGATGTTGTTAGCTGGTCGGCGTCAAGACGTCGATAACGCATGCTATGCATTGGCCAGCGAGCCTGTGAGGTTGGTGTCTGTATACCAGAAAAACGGATGCTCGAGTTCGCCGGAGCAAGCGAGGCAGTCAGCCAGAAGGGCGACGCAATGAGGTCACGCGCGCGCGCGTGGCTGACCCAAGCCAGGCGCCGCAACGCTCGTCAGATCGGTCCGATCGACCCAAGCAAGTGCTCAAGGGCGAGAAGAGCTGCAGGCGGAGAAGAGTGAGCGAGAAGAGCAAGCGTCTGTCTGCCGGCTGCTTGGGCTCGAGAGGGTACTTGAGGCTGACTCACCACACTCGTTCACTCTTTCTTGATCAGATCTGTCCAGCGTTCACCGACCACATTCGACTTGTTCGCCAAAAAACCATCACTCATGTCGAATTCGCACTTCCCAGATAAAATCTATCGCCACCACCTCCCAGCAATGCCGCTCGCGCCACGCGTGTTCCTGGCGTTCGACGACTTCGCGCGCGCGGGCCCGCGTACGTGGCCGCCTCCCCTTCTCTCCCTCTCTCTTGCTCTCTCTATGGCACTCACTTGCCCCCGCTACTCCAGACGCGCTCCGCTTCGCGCGCGTCGCAGGCGCCGCTGCCCCCCGCGAGCTGCCGCTATCGCTGCCGCCGGCGTTCGCGCCCCACGTGCACGCGTGGGACTTTGGCGCCGAGGCGCAGGTGGCGTTCATAGTCGTGGACAGCGCTGCGGTGGACGAGGCGTCCTACTGGGCGCTCGCGGACGCGCTGCTCTCGCTGCTGGGCGACGCGGGCGTGCAGCTGCTCACGGTGGTCGCGGCGCTGCATCTGCCGTACGCCAAGGTGCCGAGCGGCGGCGACGCGGCGGCGCCTGTCTTCCACGCGGTCCTCAACGCGTCCTTTGGCGACGAAGGCGCCGATGCGCTGCCCGCGCTCGGCGCGCGCTTCCCACCGGTGGACGCGACGTGGGCGCTCAAGGACCGCTTCCTCGCGGCGCTCGTGCACCTGCTCAAGGTGGAGCAGGCGCCGCGCGCGCATTTTCTGCTCGCCAAGGGCTACAAGCCGGGGCGCACCCACGCCGGCACCTACGAGGTGGGTGGGCGTTCTCGAATGGTATCTTAGGTGATAGTATCAAAGGTGCTCCTCCCGTGCTCACTCACCCTGGGCACGCTCGCAGGCGGTGGACGCGCTGACGGCCGCGGTCGCCCAGTTCTCGGACAACCGCGTGACATTCGACGCGCTAGAGATCAAGACGGCGCTGCCGCGGCGCCTCGCAGACAAGCGCGGCGTGGACGTGAACGCCGCGCCCGCGAGCGAGCACCACGCGCTGCTCTACCACTAGGTTAGGTTAGGAAGACCACCCTAGCAAACTTCCTACTTCGAGAGATCGACACAGAGAGAGTTGAGTGCTCTTTTCCATTCATCATCACCTCTGCGGGCTCTCTCTCTCTCGGGAGGGTCCCGTGCGTCGGCGGGTGCGACGCCACCGCCGCCGCCGCCGCCGATGCGGCAGCCTGCGCCCACCGCCCTCCGCCTACTCCATGAGCAGCACGATCTTCCGCTTCGTCGAGCGGTTGACGGCGGCAATGAGCGCGTCGTCAAAGTCGGCGAACTTGTACGTCTGGATCCACGTCCGGAGCTTGCCGGCCTCGACGAGCCCCGCGAGCTCATTGAGCATCGCGACGCGCTGCTCAGCCGAGGCCTCCTTGACCCACTCGCTGAGCCAGAAGCCCCGGAGCGTGATGTCGTGGAAGATGAGCGAGCCCGTGCCGACCGCCACGGCCTCCTTGCTCATGCCACCGTACGTCACGTGCACGCCCTTCTTCGCGAGCACTTTGCCGATCTCGAGCGAGCTCTTGCCGCCCACGCAGTTGAGCGCGAGCTTGGGCGCCGGCAGGTCCGAGATGAGCTCCTTGAACTTGGCCGACCCGAGGTAGTCAGCCGTCACGACCACGGTCGCACCGAGGCTCTTAAGGTGCTGGTTCGTCACGTCGTAGTCGCCGTCGTCGCGCACGACGTTGATCGTCTTGATCCCGCGCAGCGCCGCGAGCTGGATCACGGCCTGGCCAACCGCGCTGTTGGCGCCGTTCTGGATGACCACGTCGCCCTCCTTGAGCTCCGCGAAGTCCGCGAGCAGCCGGTAGGCCGTCGCCGGGTTCACCGCGAGCGTCGCGGCGTCCTCGACGCGGATCTTGTCCGAGATCTTGAGCACATCGGCGCTCGCGGCCACGGCGGTCGAGCGCCACGTGCCGAAGCCCGCCTGCGTCGGGATCACGCGGTCGTTCACCTTCACGTTCGTGACGTCGGCGCCCACGGCCGTGACGACCGCCACGCCCTCGTTGCCCGCCACAGCCGGCAGCTTGGGGCGAATCGCGTAGTGGCCCTGGATCTGCGACAGGTCCGCCACGTTGATCGGCGCCGCGAGGAACTTGAGCGCCACCTGGCCGCGGCCGGGCGCGGCATCCTTCTCGTCCGGCTCCACGCTGCGCATGAATACATATATGCAGGACGTGAGAGGGATGCATAAAGGTGCGAGCGAAGTATAAGCGCATGCGGACGCACCTGAGGACGTTGAGCGGGTGGCCGTACTCCGCGTAGCGCACGGTGCTCATGGCGCGGGCCGCGTGGCTCTTGCTCTTGGCGGCGAATCCCTTCGCGACCGACGCGATCATTCTGCTGCGCTCGCGCTGGTGCTACGTCTCCTAGTGCTGTATGTGTCGGTGGTGGCGGCGGAGGTTGTGAGCCGCTCTTTTGTGGGGAGAGCCTATGCCAGCCGCTCAACTTTTCAGACCTTTGGAGCGTGATACGACGCGTAGGCTGATACTATCGATTATGAGAGTGGGAGCTGTGGGGCACATGAGAATCCTGCTTGAATGATGATGACCGAAAAATGTCGAAATGTCGGAATGTAGAGATGAGCTTCAGATAAATAGACAAATTGGACCACCAGTTTCTTACGGTACAGCAGTAATATCACATTCTAGCCGCGTAAGATTAGTGAATCACGGATATAAGTACAACTACTGCGAATTCTTGCAAGAATAGGCGCACCTCTCTGTTCCAGCATCATGAGATGGCATTCGATCACAACAACAGATCCTCAGAATGGAACACTGTCACTGCCTCGACACCGCTGACACCGAGCGCGGTAAACACCCGCAACGTCGTACTCACCAGGAAAAGCAAGCTCGAATCGAACGATGCCAAAGTTGTTCGCAGGTCTGTGCAACACATGCCGAATCGACTTTGGTAGTGCCACCCGTGCTGATCAAGATACTCCCAAAGACAAGACGAGTATGTCGGAGGATAGCCAATTTCGAGAAAGATCACTTCCAGCGCCCACACAGTAAGGCTACTGACTGCGTTCAGTACATCCACGCCAACTTGTAGACGCATTTCTCGTCCGAGTGCCGACACAAACGACCTCAAGCCACCAGCTTCCAGTGCCCAACATCTCTAAGACAGATCATATGAGGCGACTTCGAGACCGCTCAAATGACCTATGTCATTTAGACAAGGCAAGAAGGCACGGCGTTGGGGTGGGCTCTTGCTACGCTGTCGCAACCATTCATGTCCATGCAATTCGTCCCTGACACTCGTGCGAATGACACAGCTGGAAAGCACCGACCACATCCCTGAGCACCGGGAGTCTACGTAAGTGTACGATCCATGGTACTCCTCTTTGCGAAGCTGCGGCGGTCAATCACGCAACGGCGAGTGTCAAAATCTGCTGCTGCCATCTGGTGATGAATGAAGAACGCTCTAACTGCACAACATATCTCCGTTCAGCAAAGTCCGCCCAACTAAGGCGGCTGAGAGCACATACTAGAGCGTGTGTTCGGCAACGTGGTCGTTGCGTACACAGCAGCGCTGTGGACATGCTAGAACGCGTGATGGAGCTCATGTGGTTGCGAAACCGGAGCCGTCGACGCTTTTGATCTCGCCGCGAATGTGTTGTACAGTCCACTTTCACTGATCAAGGGTATTCAGGAAGGAGAACACCGAGGCGTTGAAGCTGTACAAGCATAACTGCTTCGCGTGTGTTGGTGTCCTGAATCACCGCAGCTTTCATCATCTCGACAGAGTTGGTCGCAGTACCATCAATACGTGACACTAGCGATCCATTAGACCTCTAGTGTCAGCCCGAGTCGAATGGCGCTCTCGGCGCGCGCGTGGCAGCGATGCGAGCTCTATTGATTGGTGCACACGCATATCTGCGGTCGTTGATGCTCTGAGGGTCCATGCGAAGGAAGCCATCGCTCGCATCTCCCATTTCATCTCGCAGCCTTTCTTCATCGCATCGACAGCTGTAATTACGGCTAGGGTAAATATCTTTGTAAAAAGAAAGCTGGCGTCACTGCTTCCAGTCATTTCCGCGATTCGCGCGAGGCAAAGAAGACAAGAGCACGTCGCGATGACCATCTCTCATTTTCCGCTCTCTCCGGCCGCAGGCATCTGCGCTCCTCTGCTGCGAGCTTCCATGTGTCTGTTTGTGTCTACGTGTGCGTGCGTGTGTGTGTATACTGCCAGTATCGCTCCCAGTGATGTTAGATATAAGTTTGAGATCCGCGAATCGCGGCCGTGCGTCGCTCTTCGGAGGTTCGCGCGAGTCGGGATGCTGTGGACACACTCATCGGTGAGGGACGTGACCATCCAATGCATTGAATGTTTGTGTGTGTGTATCTGCGTGCTTTTCGCTTGGCTAGCGCTGGTCTCGATGATCAACTGATATAATCTTTGAGACCTGAACACATGTGTTGAGAACCTCTTTACTGAGAGACCAGCGCCGTCGCCCTGCATCCCCTCCACCACCGTTAGTGATAGTAGCGGCAGATCTCACATAAGCAACCAGTGCGTCAATGCAGAGCGAGTTCCATGTACATTTTTCGTCCAGTTCATGCTCTTACCCTACCGCTGCTGCTGCTGCGCCTTCTTCAAGGGCGAGAGCTTGAACTTCTTCGCTGCCTCTCGAGACCTCAAGCGCTGGGACGACGACTGCCGCGCATGTGGCGGCGGCAGCCCGCTCGCGCACTTCAGGAGCGAGCTGTTGCTGCTAAAGAACTCGTCGAGCACACCGCGCTTCTCTTTCTCCCACGCGTCCAGCTCGCGCTGCAGCTGGACAATCTTCTGCTGCGGCGGGTTGTGGAACAGCAGCGAGGCCTGCAGCGCGTTCATCGTACCGCTCTGGAACTGCACGTTCAGGCGCGCGAGGTCACGCTCGTGCAGCACGAGGATCTCCACGAGCGTCTGCGCGCGGATCGTGACCTGCGACGGCTGTCCGGGCTGCAGCACGCTCAGCTCGCCGAACATCTGGCCGCTCGCGAGGATCGCGACGTCCACCTGCTCAGTTACGACCGCTAATTCGCCCTTGCTGCTCGACTGCGCGCTACTCACGAGCCGCGGGTTCGTGAGCATCCAGCCATTGTCGAGCACCCACGAGCCGTCGGCGGACCTCGCCGTCAACAGATCGTCCGCTGTGGGTAACGACGAGGACGCCTGGAGATGCCTGGAGACTGTGATCGTCTTGCGCACCTGGCACACGCCGCGCCTGATCAGGCACAGCTGCGTCACGATGTCGCCCGCACTCAGAATGTTCCGTCCTGGGTCGTACACCTTCCGGCTCGAGCGCACTGCGAGCGCCGTAAGCACGTCCTCTGCGCAGTGCTGGAACACGCGGCAGGAGCGCAAGAACTGCTTGCGCTCCTCCAGCTCGGCCTCTTCGTGCTCGCGCAGAATATTGCAGTACAGGTCGGTGCGTAGCACCAGACAGTGCACCTCGTCCAGACACGAGTAGCTCGCCGGCTCCAGTGGGAGCAGCGTGTCATCATCTTCCTCTCCACTGAAGGAGCAACCGCGTGGCACGCCATCGTCCCCCCTCTTATCAGGCAAGGACGATGCGGCGTGGAAGCGCGCAGGGCTCTTCGCCTTGGTGCCATGAGAAGTTGCGACGACATCCCCCAGCGTGTGCAGCGTTCCGTCCGCGAACGAGAGCGCGAACGGGTCGACGCCGACCGCATCGCCCTGGCAAAGCGTCCTGAGCTCGCGCACCTTCGAGACGCCGTGCACATCGACGTTGCGCACGAGCGACGCCACCGCGTTAAGTACAACGAGGAACGCTCGTGGGCGCACGCCCTGCGCCACGAGCACCTGTTCGGCAATGAAGCTGCCGAGCGTCGCCTCCTCGAGACACTGCTCCACCATGTTCCTCGTCATGCCGCGGAAGAAGCTCCAGGACTTGGCGAGCGCTACCGCCTCCCGCACGTCGCTCGGCAAGCGTTCCGCCGGTGGCCGCGCGAGGAAGTGCAGGAACCACCCGCGCACGCGGCTCTCGCGCTCGCCATTCGCTGTAGGCGCGTGCAGCGAGCCGACAGGAAGCGTGTCACACGAGAAGAAAGCACTACAGTCTCCTAGCGACGGCGAGAACGAGCTATGAAGCGTGCTCGCGCCGCCGTCGCCTACTGTAGGCGATGCTCCGGGGGACAATTTGCTCGCCGCGCGGCGGAGTGACTCGAGCCATGCGTAGTCGTGGATGGCGTCATGGAAGCGGCCGAGCTCCTTGAGCACGACGGCGCGGCTCTCGATGAAGAGCGCGTTCTTCCCGTCGAGCTTGATGGCGCGTGTGAGGTCGCGCACGGCGTCCTCGCGCCGGCCGAGCGCGTAGAGCGCGCAGCCTCGATTGTAGAACACGAGCGCGCGCGCAGGATCCTGTGCGGCGCACGCGTCGTAGTCGCGCACCGCGGCCTCGAACCGCCGCAGCCGCTGCAGCGCGTACGCGCGCTGGAACTGTGTGGCGGCGCGGCGGATGCTGCCGCCATTGGTGGCGCTCGTGCCGCATTCGAGGCTGCTGGCGGTCGCCACGGCCGCCTTCTTAAGCACGGCGCTGGCCGCGCGCACGACGTCCTCGAACGCGCTCTCGCTGCGATGCACCGCGTTCCGCGCCGAGAGCTCCGCCTCCTATCGCGCGCGTGTTGTTTGGATCCGGGTAAGTACGAGCGCGCAGCGAGCACGGGCAGTGGCAAACAGACCTTGGAGAGCGATCCTTCGAGAGGCGCGAGGCACTTGAGCGCGAGCGCCGGCAGCGCCGCCGAAGGCTCGGCACGCTGGTGGTGCTGCCGCATCACATGTGGCCCAGCTGCGCCAGCTCTGTCGAGTCGGTTATTTTTACACCTGCCACTTGGTGTGGTATCTGGATAACCGCATCCATGATTCAGCCAGGATCCGGAAGCTGAGGCAGGCTTTCAAATAGGGCCTTCCTCTTCTTGGTTCGTATCGACGTCGCATGCAGCCAAGCACGAATCCATTCATTTAGGCGTCGAGGCTGCCACGTCTCGCTCAAATAGGACGTAGCCATCCGGTTGCTCGTGCGTCAGCAGCCGGCTGGGCGTAAAAGCGCCGCCGCAGCCTCGCCGAGTGCGTTGAAGTGCCTGGCGATGCGGAATCCGCGCGCCGCTCCGCCTCTCGCGCGCGCGCACTTGCTGCCGCTCGGAGCCTGCTCCTCCGCATTCCGCAATTCCCCGCCTCCCGCGCACTGCTCCCGCCTGCTCCTCGGATGCGCGCCGCCCCCGCCGCCTACACGCTCGCGCTGCTCGCGCTGCTGACAGCGCCGTCGTCGAGGGTCGCGCGTGCCGATGCGCTTCCCGGCGCCGTGTCGCCCGCGCTCTTCGCTGACGAGGACGCGGCGGTCGCTGAGTGGCGCACGGCCACCCGCGGTGTCGCGATCACCTTTGGGACGAACAACTCGCCAGTGCAGAACGCAGCGACAGGTACCTCGATTCCCAAGCCAAGCATGGATGGAATGACGGCTTCGTCCAGCACGACTGCGAGCACGTCGACGAGCACCAGCACCAGCACCAACACCAACAACGGCCGCAACCCGGTGCAGACCGGTGGCGGTGGCAGTGGTGGCAGCAGCACCACCACGACCACTGCGCCGGGCAACCCGTCCGCCAGCTCGAGCACGTCGGCG
>JAASFZ010000622.1:0-14237 GCA_023334075.1 Globisporangium nunn | reverse complement strand
TAACGAGGCATATGCGGCACGCATACGCTCGTCCTCACTGGGCCATGCAGACACGAAGGTGCGCACAGAACAGCACTTGCCAATACGTCCGCACGAGGTGAAGTCAACACGAGGTGCCTTCGTGGTCGATAGTTGTCAAAGCAAGGTACCGTGATTGACAACCACACAGTGTTACAGCTAGAAATAGAGCGACGGATTTAGAGTCAGCAAATTTAGAGCTCTTTTTATACAATGATTGACGATCCCAAAAGTGTTACTGTCAAGTAGCACCCGTTTGGACGAGACTGCACTCATCCGAGTCCGAGGAAACTGCGCATTCGACGGCAAGAGCACAGTGGCGCGAGTTGCAAGTGCAACGTCGATCATGAACATCACCGGTAGCCGCGGCAGTGTGAGTAGCAGTGGCAGACTGCCAGAAATGATGGGTTTCGATGGTCCAGACTCGGCGACGTTCACATGGTTCGACTCGATTCCGGATGTCGATATGTTTGGGGCGGTTGTTGCCTCTTCCAATGCTACTGGTGCTCACTCACGTCCGCTCTGTCGCTCTGCGCTCCTTGTTCCCGGTTGCCACCTGCAATATGTTGTTCTGTAGTGAGGTGTGCAAGATCTCGGTGCGCTCGGCGCAGAAGCTGCTGGACCACGTCAACTTTTCGCCGCTGCACAAAGCTGCACTCGAAGGCGGCAGCAAGGCTGACGACCGGCTCGCACTCGGCTCGCACAAAGTCTTGCAGCAGCGCCGCGTGATCTACGACGGCACTAAACTTTTCTGGCGCGTCAACGAGACGCTCGAGCTCTGCATCTACGAGGACGCCAGCGCCAACTGCATCACGATCACCGCGTTCCAGCAGCAGTCGGCCGAGGTAGGACATGCTACTCTGTCTCCACTCGCAAGTGCCGCTATCGATAGAGATTCTCACACGTCCAGCCTCTCTTGTTCGCGGATCCGTCGCCTAGAAACTCGCTCCGGTGCAGGTGGATCTCCGGAGTCTGCTCAAGGTGCTCGCTCTCGAGGACAATAGCAAACTACCAGTGTACACCCATGGAGCGCACAGCGACGACAGCAGTCGGCAGCAGCAGAAAGCGGACCATGCTGCTGAGGCCATGAGCAAGTACCTGCTCGCGCACGTGCAGGCGAAGAAAGATGCACGCGGCCACATCACACTCTTCCTCGCCAAGGTTCACGAGCATGAGACGCTGCCGGCGCTGCTCACGCACCACTCCGTGCACGAACTCCCGACAGACCTCGCGGTGCGTCGGCGACACACTATCGACGACGTGAAAGAGGCGCAGAAGGAGGTGCGGGACGCGGCAGTGGAGCTCAAGAAGGCGCGCGTGCAGGCTGAACACCTCTCGAACCTCGCACGCATCTCGCTCGAGGCGTTCTCGAGGCGCGGATCGAAGCCCCATCAGCAAGCCGAGCAGTCTGGCGTCCCCGGTCACGCGCAACCCGGGCAGCCCGGCGTCACTGGACACTCGCAACTCGAGCCGTCCCGCCCCGCAGGACGTGCGGAGTGGCTGCGCGTGTACGACCGCGTGACGATCAAGAACGCCGTGGAGCACAGCAAGGATTTTCTGCATGCGCTAGGGAAGCAGTAGGGGAGACTAGACAGCAGTTCGCTAACCCAAAGCTTATCTATCAACGCACGGAACTTTGTACTGCTCTGAACTGCAGCGCTTGTCACCAAGAGTGCGGAGTGAAGTACAGTGTAAGACGGAGGGGGCTGGAGGCACCGATGGACCGACCTCATTGCTCGGCAAGAGTACGAACTTTGTTTGTGTCGTTGCTTGTCTACTGATTGGCTCGCCCGCTCACTCACTCGAGCAGCAAGTGAGCTCCAAGCTGGGAGAGGTTCGAGCCTGCAGTGTGGCTGTTGTTGCTTCGGGGACTTGCGGCTCGCGAGGGTTCTGGGCTGTGGAGAGGAGTAGAAGACTGCTGACGTGGATCTGTCCACGTTGTGAGGCGATTGATGTGATCGATGAAGAACACGCGGCCTTTTGGATCTGTCTTCTCCTCCCATCCGAGCGGCAGCGGCTTCGCTGCTGGTGGTGCAACGTCTAAACCAGCGTCAGGGTCCTCGAGATTGCCTGCCGAAGAAACGGAGCCGTTGTTGTTGTACTGACTCGCCTCGTCTCGCTGCTGTCGGATGTACTGCAGCAACGCCTCGCTGTAAAGATCTCGTTCTTTCTTGTCGACATAGTGGAGTGAGTCGTCGCCGCCAGATCTCCACGGTAAAGACTCTCGCTGAGGGTTCAGTGGTGCTCGCTTGGACATCGCCAGCGTCTTGGGTGGCATGGGACTATCGCAGCAGCGAATGTATGCGTAGATGGGATAGGACAACGTGCAGCAGCGTCAGATCGGAGCCGCAATCGTCAAAACATATGAGAGCGACACTAACGGAACACGTACGATCGGATGCGGATGAAGGTGCCAGGCGAGATCTTCTGCGTCGATGGATGCATCGCCGGGAAGTTGGTTGTGACAGTGCTCGCGTGGAGTCGGGAGTCCTCCTGCCGGGCCGAGGCGGGATTGAGAAGAGATAGTGTGAGAAAGCTTCTTCTCACTCTATCATACGCACACACGCACTCGCAAGAGCAGAGAGCTCGCACTTTGTTGTGGTACTCGGTGATACGGCGATTCATGTTGGCGATGCGACGCTCATGGGCTTCCCGCTCGGATTTCATGCGTCGCGCGAATGTACTCAGCACTTCGCTTCGGCGCTTTCTAAAGCACCGATGGGATGGGAACAGACTCGTCAGCACGAGATGGTTGTAGAAGGCATATCGGAACAAAGGTCGGAAACTTGCTAGTCCCATACGTTGGGCTCTCGCCTTGGATCTCATCAACTGTGGCGGCAGTAGCAGACAACAACCAGACGGTTTATCACACCAGCGATCGTTTGCTGCTCCCGGCTTGCTACTGCGCACCTTTCTCGCCATTGTCGACATTCGAGCGCGTGGTGGCGAGCACGTGCTTGAAGTGCTTGAGCTCCGCCTGGGTCTGGAATCGCCCGCCAGCATTGCGCTCATCGAACGCACAAAAGCCGGCATGTGAGCCGCGATTCATAATGGCGTAACTTTGCGGCGCGGAAGTGTGAGCAGAAGAGCACGACTCGACACGACGAGGCTGAGGAGTGGGCGCTTGTGCACGAAGAATGATCGACTCGGATCAGAGCACTGTGGAGCTCGAGGTAAACAAGACATTTGATTTATTCTTACATCGGAAAGGCTCTTTCGCTCGATCAATCGGTCGATCGATCCGGAACTCCCGCGATGTGTGATGGCAGTGCCAGTGGATGAATGATGGCGCCACCACCACCACATCGAGCGCAAGATAGCGAACTGCCAGCGCACGATCTGGCGCTCTACACCGACGCGTACAAGCAGAGAGCGTCCGACGCGGAGATCTTCCACTCGAGTCTGACAGCATGGTAAGGAGAGGAAACCACGATTCGCAGTTGTCTTGCAGCTCTGCCTCACGTGCTCTTCTCTCTGTCGAGTAGGAACCACTTCGTCGCGACCAAGCCGCTGATGTACCTCCCAGACAGATCTATGAACTCGGACTTTGATGCACGAGATCGCAGACGTCATCTCTGGACTCACCAACAGCTGATCGAGTTCGGTGATGTTGTCGAAACTCGCACACGAGAGCTACTAAAGGCGCAAGAACGACTGCTGCGGTCATGGCACGAAGCCGCGACACAAGTAGAGCGGATTGTGCGCGGATTCATAGCCAAACGACGCGTGAAGAAGATCCAGTGCTCTATCGCGAACGCCGCGAGTAAGCTCGAGCGTGCCAAGTACCTCGTGTGGCTGCTCACGAAGCAAACTGCAGCAGCGCTGATCATCCAGCGAGCGTACAGGTGCCACGTGGCGTACATCTCGTTTATCGAGACATGCTGCACGCGTTTGCAGCGGTCAGTGCGACTGTTCTTGTTCCGGCGCGAGCGCGTCCGCGCAGTTCTCATGATCCAGCGCTGGCTCCGGAGTCGTCGGTACCGACGGTCTGTCCTCGTACATCTCCACAAACTCTGCAGACTGCTTCGCTCGGATCGGCAAAAACAACAACTGGAAAATCTCTCGCAAGTGTTCAACCGAGCACGCGACCAGCGGCTTCGCGACCACCAAGAGCTGCTCTGGGAGCGATTCCCGGACAAGATGACGCAATTACGACGCGTGCAGCGGCGGAAGGCGTCTCTGGCAGCAACTGTGTTGCCGCTGCTGTCCGTCAATGATGGGAAGCAGCGCCAGATGGTCGCTAAGTCGGCATCAGCGACGGTCGCTCGGTCTGCACAGCCGCTCAGGAGCTTAAACCAGGTGCCATCGCTGCCGTCATTGTCGAGGAACCAGCGAAGTTGAAGCTCGAGATGGATACACTTGACCTGGCTATTTTCATGTATGTTGGTGTTTGTCATGTCTACTTACTCGGTATACCGGGAGCATTTTGCAGAAAGCGGTCATATCTCAACCTTCCTGTCTATTTTTGCCACGTCCTTCTTAGTCGCCCACAATTGACACAGCGACAAACGCAGAGTGGCGAAAAGGTCACCTCTGGCGCCACCACCGTCGATCGACCGACAAGCCCGAACCTTCCTGAGGTCCCGGGCCCGCTCGACGCTCCAAGAAAACCGAGTCTCAAGCTCCGAGGGCCAAGACTTCGACCGTCCACCACTCACCTTCCTCCCGACTCGCCAACGGACATGCCGCGCAAGAAGCAGACTCCCGCCACCACCTCCGCAAGGTCCGAAAATGCTCTCAAGTGTCGCAGATCGCAGCCTCCTGCGGCTGTGACGGCGTGACAAGATCGGCGGCATCGCCAATGGACTGAACAGCTTGCTCTCTCTCTCTATCTATCTATCTATCTATTTCTCTCTCTCTGATTCTGTGCGGATAGAACCCAGACCGAGCGCAAGCCGGCGCGCGCGAGCCGCGAGCGCAGGGCACCGACCGTGTTCTCGCCGGCGGAGCAAGCGGAGCAGAAGCGCGCGCGACGCCCCAAGCGACGCGTGCCACTCGAGCCCGAGGACGCCGAGGACGAGCAGCAGCTGCCCGCGCACAAGCGACTCGAGGGCCGCGTGCGCAACCACGTGAAGCGGCTTCGCTACCAGCTCGCGTTCGTCGAGGCGTACGAGCTCGAGGGCTGGCGGCGCGCGAGCCGCGAGAAGCTCAAGCCGAGCCGCGAGCTTGCAGCTGCCACCGCGCGCATCCGCCGCGACAAGCGCGCCGTGCTGGATGCGCTCGCTGAGCTACTGGAGCTTCAACGCAGCGACACGCAGTACGCACAGCTCGCCGCGCACACAGCCGGCGAGGCCGCGCTGCTCGCCGACGACATCTACTGCTCGCGCTGCGGCAGCACGGACGCCGACAGCGAGAACGACATCCTCATCTGTGACAACCCCGGCTGTGCGCGCGCGTACCACCAGCGCTGTCAGACCCCGTGGGTGCGCGCCGAGAGCATCCCCGCGGGGGCCGAGCTCTGGTACTGCGAGGTCTGCCTCGCGGTCTTCAACTCGCTCAAGCTCATCAACTCGGCGTTCGGCACAACGGTCGAGACGGTGCAGGAACTCTTCCCAGAGCTAGAGGCGGAGGAGAGGCAAGCTGAGGCCACTGCTAATGCTACTGCGACGGGCAAGCATCACGAGGAAGCTTCAAGCGTGGAGAGCATCGGGGACGACGACGAGGACGACGATGAGGACTTTGTGCTCGCGGAGAAGCACCGTGAGGACGGCGAATCCAGCAGCGATAGCGATAGCGAGTCCGAGTCTGAGAGCGAGCAGGGCGAGGCTGAGGATGATGCGGCAGCGGACGCCGAGCGTGATGGGGATGACAGCGACGACGAAGTGAGCGACCAGGAGCTCCAGTACCTGAAGAAAGCGGACGTGATCGACCTGAACCGGTACGAACTGCGTCGAACGCCGTGGTTGATAGATATCACAGAAGGAGAGAGACTCACGTGCGTTGAATTCGTCAGGCGATCGATGCGATCTCGCGAGAAGCAACAGTCTAGCACTTCGTCTGGATCACCTTCGATGCTGTTGGGACAGCGTGCGGCCAAGATCGACGCTGCGACCGGCCGCGTCGTGTTCGGCGTGGTTGTGGAAGAGCAGGTGGAGGGGTTGTGGCAAGTGGTCTACTTCGACGACACGATGGAGCTGCTGCCCTTTGACCAAGTGCAGGGGGCGATCACCTGCGCGAAAGAGCACGAAGGACATCTCCAGGCAGCCACAGCGAACGCGGACAACGAAGACGAGGCGCACGACCCGAAGCTCATTGTCCATGGCAAGCGCAAGCGCACGCAGGTGAACTACCGCGAGCTCAACGCCGCGATGTTCGCCGGGAAGGCGGACAGCGACGAAGAAGCCGAAGGCAGCGATGCCGGAGCAACAGACGAAGAGGAGGCGGCAGTGGTGCGGGCCGCAGCTGCCGCAGCAGCACGCGCTACAGCAGTTGGCAGCGACGACACGGACGAGGACTACGCTCCGAAGGCTAAGAAGAAGAGCAGCAAGCCCATGGCTGGAACCACCGAAGACTCAGGCGCTGCGAACCGATCGCGCCGAGCGCGCAAGAGTATCGACTACAACGCGCTCAACGAGGGACTGTTGAGCTACTAGCTGGCAGGTTTAGACAGGCAACGACAACAGGCAGGGGCTATCCTCGTCTCTTCTTTACTCGCGCTGCGCTGCACTTCTGGAGCATACTGGTCACTTAGTACATGGGAAACGTTGGATCCACCTGCAACGCGTACGCTTCGTAGCCTCCGTCCACGTTCGCGGCGTTCGCGACGCCGCTGTCGACGAGCCACTGCGTCACTGCGATCGAGTCGACGCCGCGTCGACAGATAACCAGTGTCTTAGCTTGCTGCTCAGGCACGAGTCCATCCAGTAGCGCGCGTAGATCCGCTCGACTTCGCTTCTGCGCGCTGCGAAGGCGCTCGAACGGAACGTGTACCGCCTCCGGGAAGTGCACCATGTCAAACTGCGTGCGTGTGCGCGTGTCGATCAGGACGTAGTTCTTCGTGGCGCTACGCAGTGCGGCGAAGTCCTGGATACTAATGCGGTTCGCTGGCGCCAACACCGGCGGGGGTTCATCCGCGGTGCACACCAGCTCCTCAGTGCGTAGCTGCATGGCAAACCGTGCGCTCGGACTGCACGCGAGGCAGTCGCTCTTGCGCCTGTTGCCGATCTTAAGGTGGCGGAACTGACCGTCGTACGCGTCGTAGAAGCACTGCGTCCCCACGAGCGGTGTGCCCAAGCCTGTGATGACTTTCACCGTCTCCACCGCCTGCAGACACCCGATGACGCCTGGCACGACGCCCAGGACGCCGTTCTCTGCGCAGCTCATCGACGCCGCCGCCGGCAGAGGCTGCGGGTACAGACATCGGTAGCAACCTCCTTGCTGCTTGTCGTCATCAAGTGCGAAAACGGTGACCTGTCCCTCGAGCCCGAGCGCGCTGCCAGACACGAGCGGTTTGCCGACTGCGGCGCACGCATCGTTCGCCAGGTACCGCGTCGTAACGTTGTCCGAGGCGTCGACAACGACGTCGACCCGCGTGACGAGCGCGAGCGCGTTCGTCGCCGTGAACCGGGCTGCGATCGCCTCGACGTGCGTGTCCGGGTTGAGCGCCACGATGCGTCGCTGCGCCGAGTGCACCTTGAGCTCGCCGAGCGTGCTTTCGTCGTGCGCCACCTGCCGATGCAGGTTGGAGCGCTCGACGTGGTCGTCGTCGACGAGTACGAGGTGACCGACCCCCATGGCCGCCAGGTAGAGCGCGACCGGCGAGCCGAGACCGCCGACGCCGAGCACCAGCACGCGTGCGCGCCGCAGGCGCAGCTGCCGCTCCATACCGAATTCCCCAACGAGCATCTGTCGCCCGTAGCGCTGCAGCTCGGTGCGCGTCATCAACGAGAGCGCGGGGTCAGCTGGAGCTGGCGCTGGAGCCGGATCGACGCGGCGGCGCTGGAGCTGCGCCAGCTGCTGTCGCAGCGCGTCGTTCTCGAGCTGCAGTGCGCGCAGCTGTGCGTCGCGCGCGTCACAGGCGCCGCACGTTGCCGTTGCTGTCGCCGTCGCCGTCATGCTCGCGTCTCTCGGCGAATGACAATAGGAATGATGCACGTTCTGCTGCAAAATGAATGCCACTTTACGATACAATTCTGTCGCAAGCATTTGAAGTATTCCGATTTTCATTGACAAGCATCGACATCCAGATCGCCAGCATCATGAAGGCCGCAGTGCACCGCCAACTACGGTCGCCAATGACGACGCTCCGGCTGCGAGTGCGACCGGTCTCACAGCGCAGCAACGGAGCGGCGTTGGACGCGCTGGAGCAGCTGCTGCAGCGAGTGGCTGTCGGAGAGGTGCGGTGGCAAAACTGACGTCGCCAAGAGAGATGATCAGCTCAGAGATGGATCTCTGGCTGTATATCGGCAGGTGTCGCCTGCTGCTGCCGCCGCCCAGTGCCGCAGCAGCCTTGTGTACGAGGACGTGCAGGGCTTCGCCAAGATCGATACGCACCGGTCCGCGCGCACGGGCTTCCCCGAGGTCGTGTACGCCGAGGGCAAGACGAGCGAGCAGGTGGCGCACATCCTCACACACATGGCGCGCAGCGGCTCGGACTCAAATGTCATGGCGACGCGCGTGTCACCCGAGAAAGCGGACGCGGTGCTCGCTCTAATGAAGACGGTGCGTGCGCGGTCGGATGGATGCGGTGGACTTATAGTTGGTGTGGATGTCGCCGTTGTGGACTCGTCAACTGAGAGACGATGCTTTGCGTGTCGTAGCAGGAAAATCTGCAGTTCTTCTACTATCCGACTGCGCGCATCCTGGCGTCTCGCGATCTGGCGAACGCGAGGAGCGATGAGAGTGGAGACAAGGAGAAGAAAGAGGTCGGACGGCTTTGATGCGGCGTGTGTGTCCAGAATATGCGAGCCTGTAAGTAACGCAACCAGAACTGACAAACGATGTCTGATCCGAATGCAGGGGGTGGTGAGCGTGCTCTGCGCAGGCACGTCCGACCTTCCAGTCTCGGAGGAAGCAGCGATCACGCTCGGTACGAGACAGTAGTGAGGAATCACTTCAGATGCCTTTTGAGTCAAGATGTGAAGCCGCTGATCGATGTTCACTCCAGAGCTCGCGAGGTATCAAGTTACACGCCTCTATGACGTCGGCGTCGCCGGCATTCATCGCCTCCTACGCAACCAGCACGTGCTGCGTGAATCGGACGTCGCGATCTGCGTGGCAGGCATGGATGGGGCGCTTCCTGGAGTCGTGGTGCGTGTTTCATCCTTCGCTTTGGCTGACTTGCGTGGTAATCGTCTATTGACCGCCGAGCACGTGATTGATTGTGTGCGTAAGGGTGGCTTGACGGAGTCTCCGGTGATTGCGGTCCCCACGAGTGTCGGGTGCGTATCGACAACATTGTTTGTGTGCCGTGCAGTGTGCTGATCAAAGACTGAGTGTGGTGGCGCTGCGATCGCGTGCTTGTGTGCGTGTGTGTGTGGTCAGATACGGAGCTGCATTTGGAGGTCTGGCGCCGCTGCTCACGATGCTCAATGCGTGCTCGCCGGGCGTCGGAGTCGTGAACATCGATAACGGGTTCGGTGCGGCAGTGCTCGCTGCTCGTATTATTGGGACGACGGCAAGTTCGACACATTCCAGTGGTCGTCCACGAAGAGAGCATGAGAAAAGCAAGTAGCTTGAGAGCCGTAGTCTCTCGCTACTGTGACCTTGCTGCCGGCACCTCAACTGACTACGGCGGAGGTGGAGCAGGATCTTCGGATCAGAACGTTGATGCATGGCACATTCCTGCCTAAAGTGTAAATGATATGCACGTGCAACCGCGCTCGTGCTCTTGCTCGTGTCGAAAAGGCAGGTCAGTGGCGGTGATACATGTGTGGTGTAGAGTTCGATCCGGTTCCAGTGGTGCACTTCCTGATGAAACTCGACCACGCCAAGTCTACAAGCATGAGCACTTGATACGTGGCCAGGATCATGGGTAGCAGGTATCTGCGAGCGTCAGCCGTGCACTTGAGCCGCGACAGCATGCGTAAACTGTCGACGATCGTTTGTCCTGACACCAGGTGCTTAGCTCCCGCCGTTTGCCATTCGCATCTTCGCTGCTGGATCATGATCATGTGTATGGTGGCGTCAGGACCGTTGGCAACAAGCCTCTCAACCTGTCGTGACACGAGCGATCGTCCGAAGTAGAAGAAGTCTCGTTCGTCATCGTCTACATCAAGACATGTGTGTCCTAGATCAAAAAGCATGTGTCCTAGTTTCTAGTGTCTCGAGAATCTTTTGAACTAGGGTTCGAAGGAATATTGGACAGTGAGCATGCAAATCCATGCAAGCGATTCGAATCGGCACAAGGTCCGATCAACAACCAGCTAGCGGTGGCGGTGGCGGCGTCGACAGCATGGGGCGCACAAAGCCCACAGCGACGCGCAGGCGCATCGGCATCAGCTTCGTAAGCGCGCCGGCGACTTCAACCGCGCTGCCGCTGCTCTCGATCGCTGCGAGCGGCCGCGTGCTCGCGCCGACGCCCGCGAGCTTTGCGTCGAATGCGGTGTCAGATGCTGCGGTGAAGGCAACACCGAGTGGTGCCGCGCTTGCAGTGGACGCAGAAAAGAAGGAGCCACTGGTGCTGCTACCGGAGGATGAAGAGCGTCTGGCAGCAGCGCGCGAGAGAGAATCGGGCGGCGCTATGAGTGTCGGGGTGAAGGTGACGGCGGCTTCAGCTGCAAGAGAGCAGATGGTGGAGCTTGCGTCGCAGGAGCAGCAGAGCGACGGAAGTGTGCAGAAGGCACCAGCGGCTGAAGACTGCGTTGTTTTGGCTGGTTGGAGTCAGAGAGTTCCAGGCGTGAACAGCAGTAGCTTGGAGAAGACGGTCGTTGCTGCTTCAGCGACGACAACGCCAGCGGTGGTGGATTTAACGGAGCAGCACGTGCAGGTGCAGGAGGCACAACAAGTGCGAATGAAAGAACACGCTTCGGAGAAGGTACCGACTGAACCCGAGGCGGAGCAGGGTGCAGAGAAGACGCCGCTCTCGATACTCCGGGAGGATCAACAGCAGGAGCAACCACTGCAGGAGCACCAGGATGAAGCGAAGACACAGCAGCAGACGCAGGAGCAGCAGCAGGAGGAGCAGCTACACCAACAGCATGGAGCGCAGCAATCGCAAGATCAACAGCAGCAGCAAGGAGAGTGCATGATCACGATCAGCGCCGCTGAGCTTGAGCGATGGCAGCGCCAAGTCGTGGCGCAGACGGAAGCCCACTTCAGCAGTACGTCACTCGCTTGTTTGTTATGTGAGCACGTCGCCGTCCAGCGAGTTGCTCTTCGCTGTCGCTAACGATCTCCTGCGCTCGCCTGCATCATACCATTACAGAAGAGCAAATGAAGCGCATCGCGGAGTTCGGGTGCGCGCACGCCAAGCTGCTGGCGGACGCGAAAGAGTACGTGTACAATATCGAGACCCAGCTGAACGAGCAGATCGAGCAGGAGCGCGTGGCGGTGCGCGCGCAGGCGGAGGCGTTCATGGCGCAAGCGCGGCAGGAAAACCAGCGGCTCTGGAGTATGATCGGCGAACTGCGCCACGAGATCAGGATGCTGCAGGTGAGTCGGCGGCGGCGCAGCCGGCTGATCATTACCGACACCAACGAAGACGAAGACGGCGAGAGGGAGGACAAGAGCGAAGAAGGTGGCAGCGGCGCCAAATCTGCCTGCAAAGAAGGTGCCAATGTGGACGGTAACGCTGCCACCGTGCACTACAAAGATGAACAAGAGGAAGAGGAAAAGGAAGAAGCCACGAGCGACTCGCAGTCGCCCGACATTGAGATCGTCGAGGTGGTGAAGAAGCGCAGGGGGAAGCGCAAGGAGCCGCTTGACAGCCGGAGAGGAGACGGCGACGGCCACCGCAAGCGCGCCAGAGACCGCAAGGTCTTCGTCGCTGCAGCTACTGCTCACTCGGACGACGACAGAGCAGCAGCAGCAGCAGCAACAACAGCACGTGCGTCGACACCCTCGACGCATCCGAACGTGACATAAAGTGGCGCGAAACAGTTAGGCGCCAATTCCATACACAACGATGCGCTCCTCGCCTTAGTTACTTGCTCGCGCGAGTATCGCAGTTGCTGATCTACGCCATCGCCTTACACTCACGGCCCTTGCCGCCGGTCACCGGCACGTGCCAGCAGTGACCCTTCTTGTACCCACCCTTCACGATCTGCTCCTTCTCCTCGCTGAAGACCCACTTGTTGTCGAACGTCACGAACTCGGTCTTGAGCCAGTCCTTGGACACGTGGAGCTCGAAGAAGCCGTACGGGTTGCCCGAGGCGATCCACGCGTGGTCCACGAACTTCTCGGCGACCTGGGGCGGGTGGCCGGACGTCTCGCTCTGGATACCGCCACCACCGCCGTTCTCGTAGAAGTGCGTGCCCCACTTGCTGATATCGTGGTTGAAGCCGTGCGTGTGGCCGTTCATCCACAGGTGCACGCCGTACTCCTTCGTGATCATGTACCACTCCTTCATCTTGTCCTCGCTCATGTGGAAGTGCGGCGAGTAGTGCGAGTTGATGATCTTCCATGTGGCCTTGGAGGCCGCGAGATCCTTCTTGATACCCGTGAGCGAGTCGTCCCACCACTTCTTGACCGTCTTAGCGCACGCGTCGTACATGGCGCGGTCGCCGCCCGCGCACAGTTCGTCGCCGGGCTTCTGGTCGTTGCACGTGTTGCCGAGCTTCTTCTCCTCGGCCTCGGGGAGCCCCTTGGCCTTGACGTGACCGTAGCACTGGCAGCAGATCTGCATCACGCCGTGCGAGTCCGCGAAGTTGGTGTCGATGTTGAAAATGTCCACCGACACGCCGTTCTTCTCGACCGACTCCTTGTAGTAGTGGTCCGTGAGCCGCCAGCGGTCCTGGTTCGGGCTCTTGTAGCCTGCCTGCAGCGTGAACTTCTTGTTGAGGTAGTCGAGCATCTCATCGATGCTCGTGCACTGGCGGAACTGGTAGTCAACGTCACCGCAGATGAAGTCCGAGCCGCCGAGGTCGTGGTTACCCACGACGTTGATCCACGGGATGCCCGCGAGCGACTTTTGGTTGTACACCTCCTCGAACGTCGTCTGCATGCGGTAGCCAATGTCCTTGGGGCCGGCGCCGTTCCAGTAGATGTTGTCACCGTGACCGATCACGCGAATGGGCGAGATGGCCGCCGCCGACTGCGCCAGGATCTCCGCCACGTTGATCTGCGCCCAGTAGTCCGTCTTGTACTCGACCGAGCCGGCAGCCGTCTTGCGGTACTTGTTGCAGCACGAGCCAGGCTTGTCGGTCGTGGCGCCCCAGTCGCCGATCGCGAGCATCGTGAACGCCGGGGTGGCTGGTGGTCGTGGGAAGCAGGGCGTGCCAAACAGATCATTTGATTAACAAGCGAACGCACCACATTAATCACAGCCAGCACCACCAGCTACCACACACATAACGCACCTTTCTCCGGGTCCGACGTCGGCTCCGGCACGCCCGAGACGCCCGAGCCCGAGCCCGTGCCGTTCGCGCCGATGAGGTTGATGTCTGAGACATTGCCCGGCGCCACGGTGCCCGCCACGGACGAGTCCGTGCTGCTGCTCGGCAGGTTGGCGCCACTCGAGGTGGACGCGTTGTCCGAGCCACCGGTCACGGCCACGATGATGCCGACCGCGACGCCGATAACCACGAGCACGCCGACGATGATGAAGGCCTTGCGCGCCATGATCGCCCGCTAGGTAGAGGAGGCAGAGACTTCGACAGCGGCACGAAGAATAGAGAGTGGGTGAGTGGGTGGGCGGGTGGGCTGCGGTATGGATGATGCGACTTGTGGCCAGCGAGTCGAGTGTGGAAGGTTTCAGTGTCGGACTTTTGTCACTATTGGCTCGACAGTGCGTTGGTTTCAGCGCGAGCCGGCTCGAACGGCTTGACACAAGCCTGCCATACATTTCGATCTGGATGTGGCACAGTGTTCATGTCGCAGCGTTGGATATGGCACAGTGTGCCCAGTGCACATGATTACATCCCTGTAATCCTTTGTCGTAGTAGATCGTAGTGGTCTCAACCGGAAGGAAGGAAGGAAGGAAGGAAGGAAGGAAGGAAGGAAGAACTGGGTTGTTCACGGTGACGGCGACGGCGACGGCGACAGTGGCGGATTGAAACTCGCGACTTGCGGAAAAGAGTACCACGCGCGTCGCGCGTTCGCTTCGTTGCTGGTGATTTTGT
>JAASFZ010000621.1:0-14265 GCA_023334075.1 Globisporangium nunn | reverse complement strand
GAGCAACGCGGTGCACTATCTGGCACACCACACAAGACCGCGCAGTCGCCCGTCGTTTCCTCATTCTCCAGCTCGTTCTGGAGCCGCCAGCAAGCGAGCAACAGCGAGGATCGGAGTCGCTGCCTAGATCGACATCGTGGATGCTAATGACCTTGAGCCAGACACTTTGCCCTCGCCCGCAAGTTCACCCTGCAGCACAAAAGTTGCCTTTCCTATCAGTTGGCACGCGGATGCCACTCGGCTGTCATAGTCTCCGGTTGGCTGGAGGTCTCTGAAATCAAGTCAGACGTGTCGCTGCGTAATCATCACCTTCACCACCACCCGATCCGATTCTCTTCCTTTGACACCCATGTCCAGCTCCCCACGCCGTCGCAACACGCGCTGGCCGCAGGCGCAGCTGCTGCCGCAAACGCAGTCGCTCGCCGGCCGCTTCTGGCGCCGCAGCGTGCTCGGCGGCATCTACTGCCTCTGGGTCTGCGGACTGCTCGCTTTCGGTGCGCTTTACTTCTTCTCCTTCACAGCAGTGGCGCGGACGCTCGTGACGCACGGCGGCGAGCCCGTGCCACAGTTTGTGTTGCTCTTCGGCGCGTTCGTGGCCGCGTACGAAGGGTACCGGTGGGTGGCACCGCCCGCGCCCTGGTGGTGGCTGCGCCGTGTGATCCGCGAGACGTTCTGCTACTATCCGTACTTCCGCTTCAACACGTGCGTCTTCGAGAACGAACTGGACTCCGCGTCAGACGACGAGCAGCAGAAGCGACAAGATGCGGAGACGAAGCGCGATTCGGGGCAGGAGGATACCAAGGACGACAAGCAAGACAACGCCGATCTGGTGTACAACTTTACACCCGCACTCAAGGCGGGCGACAAGGCCATGTACGCATTCCACCCGCACGGTATCCTCACATGCGGCATGGCGCTCAACGGCGCACATCACCTGCGCTTCGCCGAGACGGACGCGCGCTGGCTTGTGGCCGAGAACCTCTTCTGGTTTCCGGCGCTGCGCGACATGCTCAAGTGGCTCGAGTTCGATAGCGTGAGCAAGCGCACGTTCGTAGGGCTTATGGACCGCGGACAGAACATCGGGTTCATTCCCGGCGGCTTCGAAGAAGCCACGCTCTATGAACGTGGTAAGCACCGCGTGTTCCTCAAGAAGCGCCTCGGGTTCATCAAGCTTGCGCTCCAGTACGGCTACAAGATCTATCCGGCATACACGTTCGGCGAGGAGCAAACGTACTGCACGTTCCCGTACCTGCTCAAGCTGCGCCTCAAGCTCAACGAGTACAAGATCCCCGGCGCGGCGTTCATTGGCAGCCCGTTCTGCTTCTTCATGCCGCGCAGCGACGTCGACCTCATCACAGTCGTCGGCACACCGCTGCAGCTACCACTGATCAAAGATCCTACACCGGACGACATCAAGAAGTACCACGCGATCTACATGCAGAAGCTGCAGGACCTGTTCGACAAGCACAAGGGCAAGTACGCCCTGGACCCGGATGCTGAACTCGAGATATTCTAGAGAAACGTGTCGGGTTGGCTTGTTTAGCTTCGAGACTGCAATATCTCGGACTTGCGCGGTGCGAACGCTGCACTCAGTGACTTCAGCGAGTGAGCTCGATAGACCGACTTCCAGATCTTGAGCAGCCCCCAGTAGTCTTCGTGTGCCAGCCCAAGATTCTTCGCCTGCTCGAGCGCACGCTGGAACCCGGAGCGTGCAATCTTCTGATCAGCCAAACGCTCGGCTATCCGCATATCACCGTTCGCCTCGGCTGCTGCGAGCACGAGCAGCAGTTTGGCGGTGTTTTCAGCTCGCTTCGTCAGTTGACTGGTTTTCCCCGAGCAACTTGAAGCGTTCAACTCGCTGACTTGTCCGCCATCGATCACTTCGACTACAGCACCAACAGTACTGGCATCTTCTTCGATAACTGCTGCAAGTGTTGCTTGACCACCGCTTCCGGAGCTCATACTTGTCGGTGTTGCTCGCTGTTTATCAGACTCACTCGAGGCAACAGCACTCGACAGCAGCACTGACCTCTCGACTGCTGGGATGAGGATCTGCATCCGAAGCTCTCTGCGCCGTGCCTCCGCCTCGGCTTGTTCACGATACTTGCGCGCCTTGGCTCGAAGTGCGGGGTCGCTTCTCGTGACAGGCTTTCGCGAAGCTGCGTCTCCTTCAGTACTGTATGGCTGAGGCGTTCGGCTCCGAACAGATCGTCTGCCGCTCGCAGCAGTGCGAGACTGCGAGACGAGTTTCTCGACGCAGAGCTGCACCGCATTGCTCACGACTCCTGCTGCCATTGATGCCAGCACCTGCTGTTCGGCTTCGAGTTGCTTCGGTGTCTTGGGCTTCACGGGGAGAACGTGAACCTTGTAGAACTGCGACGGCGAGCGGTGCACACTCTTCCAGTCACGCACACACCACGACGACTTGGCGCGCGCCAGGCTCGTGAACTCTTGCACCTGGTTCTCGAACTCAATCGCTTGTTGGACCCGAGTGTGGATCTGGAGCAGGCGATCGCGCACCATCGCGAATGAGAGCGTGCGTTCTTTGACTCGGAAGCGAACTAAGCCCTCGACACTCACGCCTTCTTTCTCGAGCGATACGCACGCGAGATTCGTGTGCAACATGCGCAGCAGGGGCCTCTTCTGCAGGAATCCCTGAGACTGCTCGAGCATCACGAGCACGTCAGACTTGGAGAAGACCATATCCGGGTCGAAGTACGCTGCCTGGACTTGAGTAGATAGCGGCAGCAGCGTGTTCCCGTCACTCTCATTTGTGCTGATGTGAAGATCCTGGCTCCCTTGGATCTCGACACCTACGCGCGACGTGAGACCTTGCATCGGAGAATGCTTCTTCTCGCTCGACTCGTCTTTACTCTGCCTCGCGAGCCGCCGAAAGACATGCTCGACGAGGCTCACATCGAGCTTTAGTGCGTCTTTGGGGCTGCGCCACTCGACCTGGCCATTATAAAGCATCCTTCAGAGCGTGCTTCGAGTTATAGGAGCTGAACAGTATGTATCTCAGTGTCGGTCAACGACGAAAAGTCACGATATCTTGGACAAGTCGGCTCTCCTGTTTCGTTCGTGCAACCAGCCATGGAGCTGCTGCTGCTCGACACGACAGAGAAAGAAGGTGAAGACAATGAGCTCTACCACTACCGCTCCGAAGGCTCATCAGTAATGTCAGCGTGGCGAGGGCTACGCGGGGTATTAGCCGCAGCAGTGGGGACCACTATCTCGGTCTGCGGCGAAACTCTACAGACCGTACACTTTGTGTCTAGCTGTACATCTACCACAGCTGCCGCCCATGTCGGTAGTGAAGACAGCGATGGTGCTGGCATCGTGGGCTTCGTCAATCTCTCCGAAGTGCTCTTTGCGCTAGTGTTTCCAGCGTCCATGAACGTCTCGCTGTCTGTTGTTCGGGTGCGTCGTGAGTTTGTCGCTCTCCTTGATTAGCCAGTTGGAGGATAGCACGAGCACAATCTGACAGCGACCCAAAGTTCTACACCCGGTCAAGCTGCGACCTCATGCTGAGCCTCTTTGGATATCCAGACACGAAGCTGAGCGAGTGGAAGCGTGACGATACGAAAGAAGCGACAGCCTTGAGAGAGCGCCTCGACGCGTTCGTCGCAACAGTGTTTGCCATCATCCGACAAGGCTCGTCTCGTTTCGACCGATATATGTGTGTGTGTGGTCTTTTGCTGCGTTATCGAAATCGCTCAAGGTGATTCCCTTGCAGACCTTGCAGGAGCCACGCATCTCCAGTTCGCATTCTGTGGTCGAGTCCCAGCGATCAATTTCCCGCTCGATACGCTGGTACGTGATGTCTTAGATCCTCGCATCGATCCTTCGAATGGAGATACTGTGCAAACTGATGTACGCTCTTTGCAGATGAAGCTTGCAGCAATGGAGGCCTTGGACACGACTACCGACGTAACACTGCGGGAGGTGACATTACATACGCAAAGAAATGTTCGGTTTCTTGCAGTCATTGCCGTTCCTCACACATCTTCCCTTCGCACATGCTGTGCGTTCGCGTTCGCGGTCGTAGGCGGTGATCGCTGGCCGATGCATTCGCTTCCAGTCAGTTCGTACTTTGCAACCAGCGCATTCGTCGCTAGCTACTCTCTGCTCACTGTCGCTCTACCTACAAACAGGAAGAGCGTGGTGATCTCGACGATCCGACCCGACTTCCTGCGACTTGTCAACCAGTGGATGCTCCACCCTGCAGCTAACGGGGTCTCGGCTCACGCGAGTTTCGCTAGCACGACTGGTGCGTTGTGTCATCGTATCGATCCAGACGAGCTGCTACATGGAATTGAAGATTGGTCTGCTTTGGTCCCAACAGTTCTGGAGGGTTGGAAGGTGTCGACGTTTGAGCTCCATGATTTTCGCTTCGCAAGACACGGCCATTACCCGAAGCGCCACACACTGCTGCTGCTCGAGCGACATAGCGTAAGGATGCGATTCGCGCTGAGAAACGTAGCTTGCGCTATCGCGGCGTTCATCTCTCACACTTTGCTGATACTTTCGGAGGGTCAACTAGCTCCAGCTCGTGTACCTGATCCAAAAAGATCTCGGCAATGCAGATGTCGAGAAGCCGATCAGCCATGCACTTGTGGGATGCCTGGACTCGCAAGTGCTGAACCAACTCTCCCAGGCAGCAGCTTCGCGGCTCGAAGAGTACCTTGAGCTAGTACGAGCGTCTCGACACGCATTCTCCCGCTCGTTACAGGAGAGAAACCTGCACCTGGCAGGACCTCGGTTTCTGCGATACGTTGTTGTACTTGATCTCTTTCGCGATATGCTGCTGGGCGAGAGCTTTCAAGATACATGCTGCGACATCGAACGGGGGTACGAAGAGCAACCTGGCGCAGGATCTGCCGCCTTGGCAGCGATGAAAGAGTCCCATGCCACCATCTTCAGGCTCTTTGTCGACCGTATCACCGCGTTTCAGCAGATCTCGCCGTGGGAAGACACAACAATTGCGAGAACTACTGGTAACGACAACCCAGATCTGCCGACGTGGGTCACCCCGGTAAAACTCGACGTTGACGACTCGAGCACCCTCTTCTTGCGTGAAGCAAGCTCCGAGTCTGGCGCCGATATCTCGTCCGAGGATACTCACGTCTTCCCGCCTCCAGGTGAGACGCTCTTCAGTGCGACAGAACCGACCATCGAGCAGATGAAGAACCGACTGGTGCACCAAGATGTAGAGTCGTTCGTCGTCTCGATTGCGGACGGTGGCAGCCAGCGCCTCTGGATCGTCGCGAACTACTACGAGACGATGCACCTGTTCGCAGTCTTTGATGCAGACCTCGTCACTCTCAAGTCTGTTGAGCAGGACATGGATTGCATCTGCGCCTTCGGAGGATACTCATGTAGGTAGTTGGTAGCTCGCATCGCCCCGCATTTCCCGCCGACGTTGTAGTGAACAAAAATGCAGTTGGCATTGACCAGCAACGAAGATCAACATCTTGATCGCGCTGAATCGCGTGCCCATCACGAACATACGGTGCCAGCGAGCTTCAGTGTTACGGCAGACGCCAGCGAAGATCCTCCTCGAAGTCCCCGAGCACTTGCGTGATGCCGCCGCGATCCGCGCCGTCCCGATCGCGCTGGGCGTCGAAGCGACCATTGAGAATGCGCTCGATCGTGCGCTCTGGAGACCGCGTATGCAGCAAGTCGGCGTGGATCGCCTCGGCCGAGTACTGTGGAAACACCTCCCAGACATGCTGCACCATCTCCGGGCTCACAACGAATGCATTGCCGCCGCCACCATGCGCTGCATCACGATGGCGCACGATCTCAAACGAAAAGTTTGGGAACGGTACATACCGAGAGAGAAACTCCGCTACGCACACATCGCAGCGTCCACCACAGAAAAGTCCGTCAGCTCCGCATGCTCACAAGAACAGACAGTGAGAGGAGCCAGCCACGTACTGCTAAAGCGAATCACTTCTTCGGTCTCGGACTCGGCGACACCCACGCCATTAGTCTCCAGCTCGCCAGCCCCTTCCTCGCGCAACTCTGGAGCTGCTCGGGTCTCGTCAATGGCTCGTGGCGACGGAACATTGACGGGTGAGAACGCTTGGTCAAGAACCGGAGGTGCAGGTGGTGCCAACAGTGTCAACTCTGGCTTCTCAGGTTGCACGTGCTTCCGACAGATCGGGCAGCGGAAGCGCGAGTTCGCTGCTCGCTGCGGCGTTGCGGCGCCCGCGGCATCGAGGTCGAGCCCATTGGCCATGCGAGGAACAGCTGCGTCAAGCCCCGTGAACGCGTCGCCAATCGACGCCTTCTGCAGACACTGGCGAAGGCAGAAGCGGTGGAAGAGATGGCCGCAGTGCAGCTTCTTCGCCTGTGTGTCCATGGGTTTGAGGCAGATGACGCACACGTCGTCCGCGACGGCGTCGAGCTCCTCCTGCGTCGCGTCCGGGAACTGCCGGTCGAGGTCCATCACGATCTGGTGGTACAGTCTCACCTTCTTGCAGTTCTCGAGCACCTGGACGGTCGCGTTCTTGACATTGACGATCAGGATGAAGTCCAGGAAGCTCACGCGGAACTGGTCGACGCTGATGATGTAAAGGTAGTAGACCACGAGCTGCACGAGGTAGCATCCGCTCAGTGCTGTCTGGAGCACGAGCAGGTAGAACTCGCTCTTCTCGGTCCCGACCTCCATGCTGCTGCCGACATCGACCACGTGGAACGCCACCTTCGTGCCGAGCTGCAGCGTCCGGATGAGCAGCAGCGACGCCTCGAACCATGCAAAGTGCACGACAAGCGGCGCGAACACGCGCAGCAGCGAGCACGCGGTCCCCAGCATCAGATCGAACGCGATGACGCCGCCCAGCACGAGCGCAAGACGATGCAGATCCCTCATCTGGGTCATCGGCCGCGTCACCAGCTGAGCGCAGCAACACGCATATAGATATGATCGATCAAAAGATGCGAAAGAGACCAGGACAACAATCGCGGACAACAGCACGCACGTGCTCGAAGCGCGCGCCGCACAGCGCCAGGAGGCCGTGCAGGAACGCGACGGCCGAGAGCCACACGAGCAGCATTCCCATCTTGGTCTTCTGCCCCGAGCCGCTCATGGTACTCGCGAGCAGCAGGCAGCGCATGAGGATGAAGTGGATGACGGTCTCCTTCGTTTGCTGCAGTCGCGGCACAAGCATGTCACGTAAATGCCAAGCACTTTGACTTGACCACGCGTGTTTGGCTACCGACGTACCTGGATCTCACTCGGCCGGATTGCGCCGAAACTCGCGTGCGCAACTGCGAGAAACACGTGGTACATCACGACCGAGTAGAGATGCATGACGATCTGGAGCAGGGTTCGTCAGTGTTTAACGAGCGCATCCGATTGCCAGTGCGATGCAGTGTGTGTGTGTGTGTGTGTGTGTGACGCACCGCCGCGCTGACACGAGAGCGCATGAGCTCGGCGACGAAGCCCGCGAGTGTCAGAGTATCCAAGTCTAGCACGCCTGGTTTCACATCTGAGTCTGAGTCCGCAACTGGAGATATCATCTCGGTCGTCGGGGTCGCAGGTCTGGGCTCGTCGTGCGCCGGCGTCGACGGTAGCGGGCCGAGCAGCAGACGCTGGTACGTGGACGCAAGCGCGACGCCTGTCGCCAGCACCGAGAGCAGCAGGTAGCGGCGACCCGTGACAAGTGCCGCCACGCGCTGCAGCAGCGGCTCCATCCTCCTCGTCCTTCTCCCGTCTGATTCCTATTAAACAATGAAACAAACGGGAGATTCTCCTGACAAATACAGTGCACGCCAAAAAGATAAGGACACCCAGAAAAACGAAAGACAAAAAAGTACTGAATGACTCTACCGAAATGCATTTTCGGACAAGTTGCTTTTTCCAGACTTGAGAAAAGCAAGTTGTCCGAAAACGCGTTTTGGTAGTTATTCAGTACTTTTTTGGCTATCGTTTTTCTAGGTGTCCTTATCTTTTTGGCGTATACTGTATTGTATTTTTCGCCAATCCTCATGGGTCAATGTCCTGCTGCTAACCGACTATCGGACCTCAATGGAACCACACTCGGTCGTGTGGACGATTCGTGAGGCCGCCGGCATTGAGCCGCGCTACATCAGCGCAGACCCGCACAAGAGCCTTCACTCCAAGATGAGAGCGACACTCTTATTTATTGTTCACACAAACGAAGAAGCTACAAAGTTTGTCGGTGCTCTCTGCTGCTACTGGCTTCTTGATGATCTACCAGTTGATCGCATACTCGATAGCATTTGTTCCCGTATTACTGCCAACAGCAACTCGAGTTGGCACTTGGCAGTGTATGCTGCAACTGCCTACAACGCACGTGCTGGTCTGGCGCCGAGTTTCAGCTTGTCGTGGAAAACATTGCGACATGGGTGCTTGAAGGACGCAGATCGCCTCTCGACCATTCATAGCGAATGGAGCACCGTTGACCAGTTCGTGAGGATTTGAGTGCGAACCACTTTTGCCTTGATCCAGATCGGTGCTCAGGTTCCGCGGTTGTCTTGGAACGTCTGGAAGAGCCTGGTGATGTCATCGTTTCCTGAGACAGTCGCAACAAGGAAGGAGCAGCGCATGGTATGTGTGTGTGTGAGAGAAAGAGAGAGAAAGAGAGAGAGACGACCTGATTGATGGTGTCCCAATCGGTACGCAGCAGAAGGCTTACCGTGCTGGCGGGAGAGCTGGATCGGCGTCGCTGTTACCGATCCCTTTGACATCGAATCGACAGGCGCGTTGTACTGCATGAGTACGTGTGCGACTTCCAGAGCGTGTTGTTGTCTGTTACTCGGGCTCATTGCCACGAGATGCAGCGGTTGAAGTCCATTTCGATTGTACACCTCCACTGCGTTTCTTCGCTGAGCAAGGGCGCTGAGAAGCCCCAATGCACTTGACCTGACTCCACTACGACGAGGAGAATGATAACTCCACGCTCCTTCACTTTCGCCCTCGAAGCATGCGCCAAGCACTGCAAAGTGAAGCAAGTGATTCCCTGTTTGTGCGTCCACGTCGTTGTAGTCGAAGCCGAGTGCCTCGAAGGTGTCGACCACAGCCTGGTGCCCTTGCTTCGCTGCATGGTGGATCGGTAGTAGCTCTTCCGCATCTCTTAATCTGGTCAATGAATGTTCCTCCATCCGCCTCATTTTGTCGCCAACCTCGCATCCAATGCTACAACCACTCGCACGAAGAAGCTGCTCAACAGCGAACGCATTTCCAGTGATGCAAGCAATGTGAAGCGGCGACAGCAGCCGTGGAGGGTGCTGTTGTTGGAGGTGGTTCGGGAGACTCGCGATAAGAAACTTGAGCATGGCGCTGCCGCCGCGATTGCTTCCACCATCGTCGTTGCTTTTCGAGTCGACGTCCCCGCCCATACTCACGATCGCCTCGTGTAATAACCCGCAGCCATTTGTGTCCACTTGGACCCGCATGATCTCTTCCCGAGCTTGTGCAATGTCCTCATCACTACTCCAACGCGCACTCCCCACGTTATAGTGCAGCAGCGCCTCGATGCACTCGATGTTGCCTGAGATGACAGCGTCGAAGAATGGTGATCGGCCCTCGCTATCTTGCTTGTCTAATGCAGCACACCCGTTTGTTTGCTTCTGCTGGAGCATTCGCTTGACGATAACAGCGCTGCCCGCACGACACGCTTCATGCAATGGAGTTCGCCGATCGTTGAGACTCTGCAACCCAATATTTGCCCCGATATTGATGAGCGTCTTTGCTGGATGAATGTGAGCAAACCCAGCCGCATCATGCAGCGGTGATCTGCCTTCGTCATCCACCATGGTAGCGAGCATGCTCGGCGTCACCACCACTTTGCGGTTGAGCCAAGTGCGGATGTGAAAGCCTCTTCGTATCGCTTCATGGCAAACGCTTCGCTTCTTCACGTAGGCCGAGCGACACGGATTCGCCAGCTTGCATTCTGCAAACAGCAGCTTCAGAACTGTCGAGTTATTCAGCGCCGACTCGAGTGCGCTCTCACCAACAGAGTTCACGTAGTGGACATCAAGGAACTCGCCAGCGCCATCACATTGAACAAGATATCGTACCATCGCGACATTCCCTTTGCGGCTCGCGATCATGAGCAGCGAGTCGCCATCACCTGCCTTGTCAGTGGAGTTGATCGAAACCCCAAACTCCTTGATGAGGAACTTGACTTGCGCGATCTGATCTGCTCGACACGCATCTACCAATTTCTGCTCGAGCTGAGGGTGCAGCTGTTGGTGATGCTGCTGGCTGACCGGGCCACCAGATCGCGTCGCGGAGTTTATCAAGGCCTTGCCGGACCCATCCATTTCCAGATCATCTGAGCTTGCTTGAGTCGACAGAACAGCATTGTCACTTGATGACGAGGATGTGACGCTGTCAAGCCACTTGCGTCGGATTTCGAGGAAGCATGGCTTGTGACGCTGCAAGAGCGCGATTCGCCACGCAGTTCGCCCTTGCGCGTCCGCAATTGTCACATCTGCGCCATGCTCGAGCAGCAATCGCACAGCAGCGATGTTACCGAGCTGAGCTGCAAGATGTAACGCAGTGAAGCCGACAAAATCCTGCGCGTCGATCTTCATCTGCGGCAGCTTTGTCAGTATTATCGTCATGGTCGCGATGGTCCGCTCCTCGCGCTCGCTCGCCATCCTTGCACTTTCGAGTTGAGAACACTTCAGCAGAAGTGCTTCGTGGAGCGCGGTGCGCATAGTCCAGGAGTCGCACTCGCTTCCCGTAAAGATATGCGGGAACAACAGCGCCAGCTTCGCGACAATTGCAGGCATGCCACTCCGTGCAGCCAGCAGAAGCAGAGAGCGCTCTCGAGTCGAGCGTTTGTCATGTGTGTGAGTTCCTGTGTGAGCAACGCTTTCCTTGAACAGTGCAGATGTCGTCGCGAGCAGATACGATGCGATCTGTTCATGACCGCAAACGACAGCGAGTTCAAGCGGATATTCCCCTCGAGTGTTGATCGCGTAGATCATGCTGGGGGTGGTACTCGCCATGATCTTCGGCACAAGGTGCGTGACGATCTCGAAGTGGCCATGTTTCGCAGCAAGGTGCACGACGTTGTTCTTCGTCTTAAGATTTACGATTGTGATGTCGGCGGGCTGGTCGTCGACAGCGCCGAAGCCATCGAGCAGGTCGATAACCGTCGAGAGGTTCCCTCGGCGCGTCTGGATCAGCAAGTCGGTCTCCTGCAGCACGCGTTCGACCACCACTGCTCGTCGAGCAAGGAATCCACGTACAATACGTGTTATGTGCAGTCCACAGCGCCATGCGCGCTCGTAAGCACGAAATGCTCGCTGGAAGCGAGCATCTTGACGCCCCATGAAGCCTCGGGACACTCTCTGGATCGTCAATGCGCACGCTGTCCGAATCGAGAGCTCTTCGTCGATCCGTAGACGCATCACATAAGCACGGCTCAACCGTCCGCGCGCGATCTTCTGCAACTGGATGGCTGCGCAGTGCTGTTGCTCATCTCGTCGGAGCCGATGCTGCAGTTTCCGAGCTTTTTGAGCGAGGAATCTCTGGAATGTCCACTGAAGACGCTGCGCAGCGAGCCATCGTTGGCGAATGCAGATACGTCGGACTCGCTGGCGTGCCTGGTAGCCTTGGAAGAGGCGCGTCAACAGCGCTGCAAGCGCTCGCTGTCGTTGCTCTGTCAACCTCGCTCTCGCTTTCCGCACGCAGACTCTTGCCACGGCGCCCCGCCATGTTCGCTGAATCAGAGTCGCGCTCTTCGATGCCAACTCTTGGCGTCGGATAGATCTCTCTTTGGCAGCGAACATGCGCGCGCACCAGATGCGGAAGCGATGCTGAATCATCGTGGCGGCTGCGGTCTGAGCCGCAAGCAGACGCGCCCGTCGATCTTTCTCCCCCGAGACGATCGCCGTGCCGCGCGTGACTTTGACGAGGTTGCCGTGGATACGCTTTCGAATCTGGAGCTTCGCCTTAATCTCCCGGAAGCGTTTTCGGAGCACGTACCCGCGATGTACACGCTGGATCAAGAGTGCTGCGTTCTGCTCCAGCTCAAAGCGTTCGCGGCGCTTTTGCTGTAGTCGCGTCATGAAAATCTTCTTCTCAGAGGTAAGCGCGAGTGCCCACCACTCATTCAGCCGGCGCTTGTAGTCGCGATCACCCGCAAGTGGGGAGGTGACGAGTGCCGAGCACTCGCCGAGCGCGAATGGGAACTCTGATTGCCGTGCGTGCGTCGCGTCTTTCGATGGCAAGTGTGGCGTCTCAGTCCACGCCACTGTAACTTTTTTGCCTGTGCTCGATGATCCGTTTGTCGAGAGCATCGCTCCACCACCGTTGCTCGAATGGGTGCTGTCAGAGCTTTGATGTTGGTGCTGGGCGTAGCTTGAGAGGCGTGGAATCGGCCGGGCTGTCGTGACGATCGACACCACATCGCTGTACGTGCAGCGCCGCGTGCCAAAGTACAGGCATGGCGTGATGCCCATCGGCTCATTCACAGTCACGATCCGCTCATGGCGCTCTTGTTCCTGCACCCCAGCATCCAAAGATCCGTCAGATCAACTCTCTGATTGTAGGAGAGCAGCTCCTGTAGCAGCGAGGTCTCTCGCACCTGACTGTGCAGCCATGCCTCCTTCTCCACTGTCACTTCCATAGTGCTCACCGCAGACTCGTTGTGTAGCAGCGCACTCCCGATTGGGCTTCAAGTGAGCTCTCGATGATCGCTCTTGTCCATACTGATCTCGCCAACTAGTCGAAACGTCGGCGTTCCGAGTAACGCCAACTCACGACAATGCGCTACTACTGCTCCTCCTCTTCCTCCTCGTGAACCGAGAATCGGACTGCGCCGTGGCGATGGAGCCGCAAGACACGACTTCTGAGCCAGATATTGTCTTCAAGACAAGAGAGGCGAGACCGGAGCACCTGCTGGCTCCTAGTAGCGACGGAGACGAAGATGCAGACAGAAGGCTCGAGACAAAGCGAGAGCATGGCACCCTTGATCTCGACTTCAACAAGAAGGGTGAGGACAGCCCAACGAGCAACCAGAATCCGCTGGAGCTGTCGCTCCAGAGTATGCTGCGTGCGCGCTGCTTCGTGGGCTTTGAGACTCGGACGACTACGTACTTGTACACGACGCAGCTCACACACTCGAACGTCGTGTCGACCGTCGTGACGTCCCGCGCGTTTAGCCTCAAGCGCCGACAACAAATGCTCCAAACACCTTCAAGCAGTAGCAACGGCAGCAGCAGCAGCACAGGCATTTCAAGGCCGCTTGAAGGAAGCAGGAATCAAGACACTGCGACTGGGGGGTCACTGACAGGGCACGTGTATGGACAACCGTGCAACCCGAAGAAAGTGCGCAACCAGCAGAAGGGGAAGTACCAAGCACAGCTCCCAGCGTTCCGCCGCAGTCTGCCGTCGTTGTCGATCCCCGCGGGGCGACTCAATCAAGAGCTCGTGCAAGAACGCGACAAGTTCATGGCGCAACTGAACAAGGAGCGGGAAGAGAAGGCACTACTGGAAAACTGGGCAGCGACCAAGATCCAGGCGTGCTTTCGCGGCTACAAGAGCCGTCCTCGTATTATCTCGTTCCAGTTCCGAAGGCAGCTCAACAGTCTGCGAGCGATCCGCCTCGACGTACGTGTGGTGTGCCTTAGTGTTTGGAAGTGGATGCAGGAGCTGTTTCAGATTGTGTTCATCTGGTGGCTCTGGTGCGTCTCCACGATGTGCCTCTGTAGCTCTCAGATATGTTGGGGACGCAAAAGCCATTGGAGACAGCCACAGACACGACTGTACCTCCCGTCTCACAGTGGCGTCGAGGAGTGAACGATCGCGCAGTGCGGAAGCTCGAGGTGCGGACTCGGAAGGAGCGTGCCAGCAGCGCCGCGACGATCATTCAGGTGCGTGAAATATGGTGTCTTCCGACACGAGTGCTTTGGTCTGGATATGGATGATGATCGTTAGTGATGTTCTGATTGCATCGCGCAGGCATGCGTCAAGAGGTTCCTCGTGCGTTTCGGGTTCGCGCATCTGCTCACAAGACAAGACGACGAGCAGCGTCTTTGCGCTATCATCAAGGTCCAGGTGCGGTGTTGCTGATGCGAGTAAGGAACACTATGACGCTGCAGCGAATGCTCACATGCCACTGCGAGTGTCGTTGATGCGCTTCCTTCCTCTCCACCCGAGCAGAGTGTCTTCCGCGGCTTTCGATTGCGCAACCGCATCCTACGCGTCGTGGCCAAGCTGCAGCTCATCGCGGTGGTGCAGATTCAGAGCCTGATCCGCGGCATCCAGGCGCGCGAGCG
>JAASFZ010000620.1:0-14314 GCA_023334075.1 Globisporangium nunn | reverse complement strand
GGGAGGGGGAGGTAGCGTAAGTGCGCGGTAATGGAGCGAGCGTGTGTTCACGTGGACGACGGACGAGCGAGTGGCTGGGATATTCGAACGACAGGGGGGCGTGTACATGTGCGTGTGTGTGACGGCTGAGGTCAAAGTCGACCATACGCACTACTCGCTCGCTGCTAGCTCGAGCGGCTTGTCCAGCTCCACACCTATCACCTGCTTCGTTGAGCGCGCACGTCATGCGCTGGTCGCTGACAAGCGCCTGCGTCTGTGCGGAAAGGTATGGCGCTCTAAAGAGTGATTTGGTGGCGCCCGCTTTGGCTCGTATTGCCTTCTTTCCAGATCGCCGTTGCTGTGGCCGTCGTTGATGTTGAAGGTATTGCAGCAGTACATGCAGTGGCGTCGCATCGTGCAACTAGGTCTAGAGCACCAGTAGCCTTCCCTTTGCGCCGTAATGCATCGTCAGGTTAGTCGTAGCTAAGGTCATCTCAGCTGGACGGCGTGCTGGCAGTCGCGAGCACCATGTGCAGCATTAATTTGCAGCTCAGCCAGCCAGCTCGGTGCTCAAAGATGCTCATGAAGCATGATACAGGTGACGTCACGCTCACTATCAGAGTCCGATCCGGCTCAAGCTCTGCGAGGAACAAAGTGATGAGAGCGTCTTGCCAGGCTCCGAAGTCGTCACATCAATCCTGTTCTCTCATATACCAAATCACTCCCGAGTCTTCTAGAAGCTGGGTGCGGTTCACAGCCACTTTATGTCGCCGCCGTCATGGCCGTTGCTTCCGGTGTTGCTGTCGCGCTCGACACTTGAAGCGATGCCGTTCGCAGCGCCATCATCTTCGTTCGCTTCTTTCGTACGAGCGCTGGGCTTTGGCTTCTCCTTCGCGCTGCCCAGCGACAATTGCGCCTGCGTTCGCAGGTAGTCCACAAACTCGACTCCAGTCGCCAAGAAGCTGCGTGCGAACGCCGGGTCATGGCGCCGTTCGGCTGTCAGCGACGGCATCGCAAACTCCACTTCAATCTTCTCCTTCACCTTGAGGAATCCCTGTCTCGGATCCACGTCAGGGATCGTGAACTCCTGCACGCGCATCAGCGACACCTGCAGCCGCGTCCGCGCACACTCATACGTCTCTGCTGTGACGTGGCGCACAGTCGGAATCACGCCGCTCCGTTCGCCAGCCTCGATCATCACGTCGCTCAGGCGAATGTTCTCTCTCGTCGACTCGTCCACAAAGTCCAAGATGCCTCGGCCGTTCGGGCTCTTGCTGCACAGACCTGTCAGCTTCACGTGCAGCGGATGGGTGCTTGGCACCGGCTCGGTCGTGGACACGTAGAAGCGGATGTCAGGCGTTGAGTCCATCGTCTGGTTCTCTTCGTCCAGCTCCTGGCGCATCTTCAGCGTCGCGCTGAACCACCGCGACGGACGCGTCTTGATCTTCGTGAACGTCAACTCCGGCGTCAGCTTGATGATGTACTCGACGTGCTCGAACACGTACGACACGCCGTACGTTTCCGACTTGCTAGCGAGCTGCATGCCCTTCACAAAGTGCGCGTAGTGAGCGAGTCGCGAGCCGTGTGAATCGTCCACTTCCGTGTAGAACGAGTGCGTGACGCCCTTGTCCTTCGTCATCGCCGACGAGGCCCTCTCCAGCAACGGGGGCAGCTTTCGATTCTTGCGCTTGGACTTGCGCTTACTCTTGTCGTCTTCATCGCCTTCAGCAGCACCACTTTCAGAATCGAACGTGGATGCATCGTCGTCAAGCTGCATGCCGTTGACGCCCCCAATGGTAAGCTTGCTGCTCTCGACTTCTTCGTTTCCGAGCACGCTATCGTCGAACGTGTCATTGGTCTCTTCTCCTTTCCTCACCTCTTGCTTTGCCGCGAGAACCGACTCGTACAGCTCACGAGCGGTACGGCCGCGCTCGAACTCCGTCTCGAGCGTCTTGATTGACGCGAGCGCGATCGTCTCGTCGTGGAACGATCGCGGGAGGTGGATCAAGTAATGATGCCCGAATCGGATGTACGCGTCTGCTTTCGGTGCAGGCAGCCCCGTACTGCTGCAGATTCGCTCGAACCGACTGAGCTTGATCATCTGCTGGACGAACCGCGCGCTGAAACACGTCGACGCGTGGTCGTACCACTCCATCCCATTCATGAAGCACACCAGGTGCGCCTGGTGCAGGCGCGTGTGGCCATGCATGACATGGTAGTCACCATAGTACTCCTGGAAGCCGACGTGATCGTCTTGCGAGACCGCTCCTTCAAAAAGCAGCAAGCTCGAGCCTTCTCGGTGGAAGTGCTGTCCGGAACGCTGGAGATGCGGCGTGCCGAGCTCCTTCTCGATTCGCTGCAGCTTCGCTTCGATGCGCTGCACGGAGTCGCCATCGCCCTTAATCTCCGCGACTACGAGGTCGGGACGGTACAAGTTCGGATGGCGCGCGAATACAAGCTCAGTCGTCGAGCTCGCCTCAGACTCGTACAAGATCTTGCGCGCAAAAAAGTCTTTGGCCGCACACACACGCTTACTCAGCGCGCGGCTGAGCGTGACCTTGCTCGTCTGGTCCTTCTGCTGCTTCAGCAAGCAGTTGATGTCGCCACGCGAAATCAGCAACAAGTGGACAGCCACGAAGCATTTCTCGCGGAACCGCGCCGCGTCCGCCGCATTCAGCAGCGTGTCGTTCGTCTCGTCGAACGGGTCGTCGAACCCGAAGTCGCTCCCGGGAGTCGACAGGTCAGCGAAGTGCGTGAGAAACGCCAGCAGCACGCGCGCAGCCGAGTCCGATGAGTGCTCGACGCCCGAGACGAGCATCGCGAGATGCTTCGTCCAGAACGAGGTCTCCGCGTCGGTGTTGTTCTCCTTCAGAATCGCTTGAATCTCGATTGACTTCCAGTCGATTTCATCCACGAACTTCTTCGAGATGCAGAAGCGCAGGAACAGCCACATGAAGCCCGTGGGCGAGAAGAGGTTGAGTCCACCGCCAGATCGGCGGCGAATCACGCCGACGCACTTGCCCCATCGTACTAGGAAGTACACGCACGGCCAGAAGAATGCGTACTTCTGCATGTATGTTCGAAAGAGCCGCGTCTTCAGTGGCCCGCTCCTCGAACGACTCATCTCCACGGACCACTGCTCGTACGAGAACGAGAGCAACGGGATACGCAGATCCGGGCGGAAGTCGACTGGACTGAATGACTTCTCCAGGTACTTCGCAACGTCGCTGAACGCCTTGTGATTGTCCTTGTCTCTCGAGTACAGCACGACATCGAGATCAGACTGATTCTCGAACGTGAGCAGCGTCGAGGAGCCGAACGGCAGAAGGTCGAATGATTTGGACTTGAAATGCGGTAGGAGTGAGCTATGCAGTGAACTCAGTGCCACCATCCGATCGAATAAGTCGGACAGCAGCTCGTCCGTCTTCGCCTGGATCTCCTCAAGCAAACTGATCTGAAGATCGTGGAGAATGGTCTCACGAATAGGCGAACGGGTTGGCGCCCACACCTTCTTGCCTCGGCTAATCTTTCGCGATGACGCGTTCGCAACGAGGATCTCAATGACAATCCATGGGAAGCTGAGGCGCCGTCGCTCGAGGTCTTTGTCACCGTACGCCACAAAGTACCACGCTGACGCCGCTTTCGAGATCTCGTGCCGTGGCAGCCCGCCATAGTACGCCTCGAACTCGCCACGCGTGGACTCTTGGATCTGTGTGAACGTCTCTTTGAACTGTTCCCCAAAGCGAAAGTACTCGGCTTTGAACAGACTCTCTGGCTCGACAATCATCCCGAGCGCAAGCTCCGCCTCCGACTTTGCGCCAGACGACAAGAGCAGCGACGCCACCCGCTGCTTGTACTGTCGGTAAAACACCTCGGCCGACTCGAGGTAGTTCTCGTAGCCGTCAGCCAGCATGTCGTTGTCGACGCACGCCTTCCGCTCGTAGATGTGCTCCATCGTGCCTTCCATCACTGCATTGCATCGCCGATACATCAGCCCGAGCACCTTCTTCGACTGATAGCTTCCTTTCTCGCTGTTCCGCATGAAATCTGGATACGTCTTCGGAGCGAGCTCTCGCACGCGCAACAAGTGCTCGTCGGCTTGGTCGTTATCGACTTGGAGGGAACAGATGCGCGCGAGCTCGATCGCACCTTCGTCGAAGATCCCTTCAGCCGAGATGTCGCACAGCGCCAGGTGGGCGTTCGATGCAACCCCGAGCACGTCGCGTTGGATCGACTTGAGGTAGAACGCGATCAAGCTGTCATCGTTAACCTCCTCGTGCTTCTCCGCCACTGTGTCTGGAAAAGTCATCGCGTCATGCACGTTTTCCTGAGGCGGAATCAGTCGTTCGTCCCAAATGACTGTAAAGACATCGCCGTCCAGGTCGCCTCCAGTGCATTCGTCAGGATGCGGTCGCGGACCGTCGCACGGGAACACGATGCAATCCTTGAGCCGCCGCAGCTGAGATGGAACATCTGTGCGGCACTTGAGAACCCGGATATCGCCAGGGTGGTGACACGGACTGCGATGCACAGCCACCGAAACACCGTCGCCCAGCATCACTGCTTCGTATGTCTCGCTGTCCCTGACGCGCTCTGTGTATTGAACGAACACTTCCCCATATTTCAGCGTTCCAGTGAAGTCTGCGACGCCCATCAGCGTTCGTCCTTTGCGAATCGGGATACGCGCTCTCAGAACAGTGTTGGCGAGGTTATACCGATAGATCGCGTCTACAAGTGACGCCAAATAGGCGTCTGAAAGGAGTCCCACGCCCAACTCTTTCAGGAATGATTCGATCCACCAGATTCTCGTCGACGACAACACCGCTTTGAGCGCGAAGAATGCCTCTGCGTCCGACGCGACCATCGCACTGATATCCTCGAGAAACTCGTCTTGCATCTTCAAAAACACGTCGTTTGAGATTCCCAGACTGTTCATGATCTGGATGCTCTGTCGCGTCAAGTACGCCACCGAGCGGCCAGCCCACGTCACGATTTCAAGCATGTGGTGATCCGAGCGGAACTTGGCCATACTTTTGCGAAGCACGATGCAGCTGTCTCTGTCTTCGAGGGCGTCATGAACATCAGATACGACAACGACACCTTTGACCCCACCGACGCGGATCTGGAACGCTGAAGGGATCGAGGCAAGCTTTAAGGCTTCCGCGATCTTGGACGCCCCAAATCGACTGATCTCGCCGCAACCATCTGTGAAGACAAACCCGTTGGCGCGAATATCCTCGACGGGATTGTTCAGAACCTCCCGATCGAGAAAGAACGTCGGTCGAGTCGACGAAAACGCCTGGCTCATACGCTTGAGGTACTTGGCGTTGGAGTTGATCCCGCTGAGATCCCCAACCCAGTTGCGCACTGTGTGCGGATCCAGAGTGGTGAAGATACAACTGCTGTTGCGCATCTGGCTCAGCGAGCTTCCGAGAAATCGGAAGTGGCGCGCTCCTCCGTCGACATTCTCGATGAAGATGCCTTTCGTCATCAGCTGCTGAATGTGCTTCACGACTTGCGTGTGCGTGTAATCCAGTCGATCCATGTTCTCGTCGCGGAAGTACACATACATGAAGTTATCTGCGCCAAAGTGCCGGAACACACGGTTGTCTGGCGCAACATCCGGCGCTCGGAACACGATTCGAGTCGGAGTGATCACAACTTTGTACACGGTCAGCTCGTGCGTTGTGCTCAGTCCCTTCAGAACGATCCACTCGTCGCGAATGTGCTTTCGGAAACTATCCGCGATACTCCCGTTTGCGTGCGATGTGTGGAAGTCTGGCACAACTGGCGGCGGCTCAAACGTCAGCAGCGCCTTCTCTCGAAGTTCGGCGTCAAGGTCCAACAAAGTGTCGTAAAACTCTCCCGTCAGGAACCCGTTCGTGAAGTAGCCCACTCGAGACAGGAAGCACTGAAACGCGTACGCGACTGGCATCGGAAACATTGGCTGGCGCACTCCATCATCATGCGGCTCTTCAAGATGAGTCAGCTCGCCTTCATCCGATACTAACATTCGCGTGTCTCTGACTTCGATTCCCAGCTTCATGAAAAACAGTCGCATGTGCCAGGCTTCTTCGCCTGTGAGCGAAGAACACGGGATCTGCATCCGATAGACCTGGGACTCAAGCTGGCACTTCGCCGGCACTCGCCCCAGCTTGTTGTAGAAGTGGGGCGGGACGAGAAACGACATGAACACAGACACTTCGTCCACGCCCGATGACGAGTCAAACCACACAACGTTCTCGCTGAGCTGCCGCAGATCGAACTTCACGAAACTACCGTAGGAGAACGAGACCTTGACGTACGCGCCGGAGAACGAGATCTTCCCTCCACTTTTTTCGCTCGAAGAAGACATCGACGCGAGCGCCACGAACGTGCCACTCGAGGAGCTCCATAGTCCTCGTTGCATCATAGTGACCCGTAGATCGAACTGCTCGCTGATAGTCGTGTACTGCCGCACGAGTGCAGGATCCACGTCGATGTTGTCAAACCTCATCCAGAAACGCTTGTCGTCGTCGCAAAAGCTCAACTTTCGACACAGTCGGTGATACGATGCGCTGATATCATCGCGCGCATCACGAAGCGGCGCTAGCGTGCACAGCCCCAGCTGCTCGTCGACATAGCATACCGACACCAGCTTCACGAGCTCAGCCTGAACGTTGTTGCGGAACTCGTCGTCGCGATCGAACACCGGTCGGACGATGACGCTAAACATCTTCTCTTCGACGTTCATCGCCCTTGGAACACTTCGCGTCGTCGTGACTGCTACTGTCGGCTCCTCTACATTCGGCAAGCTGCTGACACCAAGGCTAGGGTACTCGTCCATCAGGTGCTGCACGGCCTGTTTGGAGGGTATGGCAGACGCTGCTTGCTTGGCCACCTCAAAAAATTGCGTCTCGTTCTCGACGATCCGCTGCTGACGCTGGATTCCGCCGGCAGAACAGAACACAAAGAACTTGCTGTTGTTGCGTCTCGCCCGCCCACGACTCTGAATCAGGCTGGTCACGTTCTTGATCCCGTCGAACAGGATCACCAGCGAACACTCCGGGATGTCGAGCCCTTCCTCGAGCACGTTGGTTGCAACGAGCAGGCGGATCCGACCTTGCCGAAAGCGCTCGAGCGTCGGCTTTTGCTCGTCCTCCCACGACATCCCTTCGTACGAGTTGTGGCCGATGAATCGCGTCGGGTTCAATTCCCTGAGCACCTGGATGTTCTCCATTGCTTTCGCGAGCTCGATCGCAGTCTTACGCCGCCGAACAAACACAATCGCGCGCGATTCGTACGTGAAGTCCGCGTCCCGCACAATGTTGGCGACATAGTGGACGCGAGACGAAACATCTGTGATTCCCGAATACACGCTGTTGAAGCTGACCACCAGCGACAGCAAGTGCGTCTTGTAGTACGGATAAATGAGAGCATACTCGCGCTGGGTGGTCGGTGAGGAAGAGAATCCCAGTGACTTGAAGTGATGATGCAGCGCTCCAGCAACGTGGGCGGCTCCATGGATCAGCAACTCGAAGAACGCACTTCCGATCTTGCGCACGTGACCGATGATCAGTTCCAGATCGCTGTCTTGCGCGCGCTGCTGTTCTCGCTCTTGCAGTATGCGCAGCTTCGACAGAAGCTGCGTAAGCTCCAAGTCATCAGTGTCGTAGTCTGACCCGATGAACGGCAATTGGTCGTCCACGAGAGTTGCGATCCGAGCGAGGATGGCCGCAGTGTACGCTTTCAAGTGCAACCGAAGCTCAATCTCGGCTTCAGTTTGCTGCACTACGACCCACTGCGCATCTTTGGTCGTCAACTTCATCTCCAGGTCTTGGCTGCGTAAAGTGGGCGTGTTCACCTGCGCGTTGAAGCACTCCGTGAGCTTCTGCAGCGTTACTTGGCTCGACAACACGTGCTTTGCTTCGCCAAATGGAGACGCAGTGAGTCCAAGTAGACGCGGCTGCTTTGCACGTGGCGTCACCGCTATCTTCTGCAGGATCCAGCAGTACGGATGGTCGCCAGTCGCGTGGTGCGCTTCGTCGAAGACCATGACGGAAAAATCCGTGATCGCGATCAAGCCACGGAACATGAGGTTCGTGAAATACTGCGGCGTGACGACGACCACGTGCAACTTGGTGTCGTAGACCAGTTGCGAGAGGCGCGTTGCCAAGTTGTTCGTGTGCTGGCCAGAAAGCTCCAGCACCGTTAAATCCATCTCCCGCCGCAGGTAAGCTGCTTGTTGCGTGACGAGTGGTCCAGTTGGGACGAAGAAGACTGCGAGCAGACCCGGATTCAAGCGCACCACTTCGTCGATCACTTTGACAGCCACGAGCGTCTTCCCGGCGCCTGTCACGGAAGAGAACAAAGAACAATACACAGAGTTGATTGGTCATCATGCCAACAACTCGGCATGCAGCATCGCTCACTCAGGTCGTACCTGTCGGGAGATACACGATCGTATTTTCAAGCAGCGCCGAGAGCACGAGTTCGACTTGGTACTCCCGCAGCAACGACAGTTTGCAGCTGCGATTGAACGACTTGCGCACAGACTCGACTGTCGGGAGCACGACGCCACCAGCGCTCGTCTGAGTTGTACCCGCGCTCAGCGCTAGACACCGCCGAGAGGCTGTTTGCACAGACAGCCTGTCGTCCACGTTCTGGCGGTCCCCTCCGCCTTGCGCAGCTTCGCCACCCAGCAGGGCAACGAAGCCTGGCAAATCCACTACCTCCACGTACACCGGCAATTGGAGCGATTGAAGCTTCGCGAGCACGAGTCCCCACTTGCGCGCGCTGAGAGGACCCTTCGCTGTGTCCTCCCCCTCCTCCCCCACGACGCACTCGCAGCGCTTCGAGTCGAGCAGGTACTCGACCTCGGGGCGCTCGTTGAGTTGGCACTCGGCTGCCACCTTATGGTGGCAGCCCGGGCAGTTGACCTCGAAGGGGACGCGCGCGCGCTTGGCCGGCTGTAGCGTGCGCGTCTTGGAGAAGCGCATGGCCGGTACCACGTGCGCGTGCGAGTACAGGCGCCAGCTCTGGTGGAGTGCGGCCGCTGCAAGCGTTGTGCCGGCGCCGCCGCACAGCTCGGCACGCGCCTGTTCGTCCACCAGCAGCGTCTTGCGCAGCGCCAGGTGCGCGCCGCGCTCGTTCTCGCGCAGGAAGCAGAGCTGCGCGCCGGTCGCCAGCGTGCGCGTGCAGCGGCGGCAGCGCACCCACCACTCGGGCGACGGCTTCCCCGCCTTCTCGCAGCTGTCGCGGCACTGCGCGTGCGTGTCGGCGGCGCCTTCCGCGGTACCTGTGCCCATCTTCTCGCGAGGAACGCCACGCGAGCGCGCCGGGCGTCGGATTGCGGAGTGCTGGCGCTGGCGCTGGTTATCTCGTATCATTGCCTCGCGTTAAGCCTTCAACTCACCCTCTGGCTCGCTTTCAGTATCTATACCAAGCACAAGATATCCGCTATCTACTCGTCTACTGTATAGCATACAAAGGCCCCTATACCCCTCCCTCCCCCCTCCCAGCACTTCATAATCGACGACCAGCACCGCTCACGACACCAGCTCAACGATGGTGCGCGGCTCGTCGCTCGCGGCGGCAGCAGTGGCGACGGGGCTGCTGATGCTCGCCGGCAACACCGTAAACGCCATCTTCGAGGACCAGGCGGGGCTGCTTGACTGGAAGAGCGAGCACCTGGGGCGCGTCACGGCCGCGGCCTTCGGGGGCGGCGACCACCGTGGCGGTGCGAGTGCCGTGCGCGGCACCTCGCGCGCCGTGTTCGTGGCCACGCACGCGCGCGCGCTGGCGCGAGTGGACGCCAAGAGTGGCGCGCTCAAGTGGCGTCGGGTGCTGCACGCCGGCGACGTCGTGGACGCCATTCAGCTTACCAACTTCGGGCTGCTCGCGGTCTCGGGGTGCGGAGCTCCGAAGACGTCGATGATCACTGCGCGACAAACGACTAACTATTTGTGATTGCATGGGAGCAGCGCGGCAAAGAACGTCCGCCTCTGGGACGCCGCGGACGGGACGCTCGTCTGGGACGCGTCGGCGGCCTTCGACGTCGCGCAGGAGTTCGTGGCGCTGCACGCGGTGGGTGATGAGCGCGCACTCGTGCTCTCGACGGGTGGCGCGGCACTCGTGAACCTCAAGGACGGCAGCGTCGCGTGGCGCGTGGCGCTCACGCTACCGGCGGCCAGCGCGTCGTCGTCGCAGCTGTCGGCTGACGGCTCGACACTCTTCATGCTCGCCGGTGCGGAGCTATTCACGCTCGACGTGAAGAGCGGCACGCTGGCGACACGGCCGGCGCAGGCTGGCGCCGTGCTCCGCAAGAGCGATGCCACTGGTGCGGTGGTCGTCGTGTCGGTCGTCGGGCCGTCGTCGGTGGTCGTGGAAGCAGTGGACAGCGCCAGCAAGACGACGACGACGACGGCTGCGGAGCTCGGACTCTCGTCTGAGTTCGCCGCTGTGAATGCCAAGATCAAGAACGCGCTCGTGGTCACTCTCGCGTCAGGCGAGAGCGTGTACCTGAAGGTGACCGCGTCGCTTGCGGTCGAAGTGGCCGCTGAGGTTGCGGCGGGCGGCGTGCTCGTGGAGTCGCTCACGGAGGACAACACGCTGTTCCACGCCGCGGCGACGGTCGGCGGCGCGCAGGTGGCGTCGTTCTCGCTGCTCCCGGACCAGAGCCGCGCGCACTGGCGCTCGGCGTTCGACGTCGCGGCCTTCGGCGGCGCTGTGCAAGACGCGTTCGTCGGCTGCCCGGTCCGCCAGAAGGACACGGAGACACCGCGCTGCCGCGCGCTGCTCGTGATGAAGGATGATGGGCTCGTCTTCAGCTCGAACGAGGAGGCGGGCGAGAGCGACGACGCGCTGTGGGTGCGTGAGGAGGCGCTTGCGAGCCTCAAGAGCGTGCACTGGGTCACACCCGCCGAGACGGATATCGAGAAGCAGCCGTTGACGAAAGTCCCATCGTTCACGGAGGAGCTCGCGATGGAGCTTGCGCGCGCCAAGCAGTTCGTCAACAGCGCACTGTCGTTCTCGAGCGCGCTGTTCGAGAAGAAGAGTGGGGCCGAGGGTAAGCGCGCGCGGAAGGCGAGTCCAAACGCGCACTTCTTCGGCCTCTCCAAGTACGTCGTGGCGCTCACGGAGAGCGGCAAGCTCTTCGCGATCCGCGCAGAGCTCAACACGGTGGCGTGGGCGGTGTACGTTGGACCCGAGTACAAGCTCTACGTCACGCGTGATCACCCAGCGTTCGGCTCGGGACCGGAGCTGCTCTTGATCTCCAACACGTCGCACTTGATCTGGATCGATGGTGACAGCGGGAAGCAGATCGAGAGCGTCCAGGCAGGCGGTGAGAGTGAGAGTGACGAGGCCGCAGCGTCGTGGGTGGTGATGCTGCCGAAGCGTGAGCACCACATCGATGAGGACGCGAGCGTGCGTCGCTCCGTCGCGCTCGTGTCGGCCAAGACGCTTTCGGTGTCGCTGTACCCGAAGGAGACGTCCGCGACGGCACACCCGGAGCTCAAGAACTTTTACTTTTACCGCTACGATGCGAACGCAAACGCGCTGCGCGGATACGTGATGGAGACCGAGGCCGGCGGCGTGACGACGTACCGTGCGCAGGAGCTGTGGTCGGTCGTGCTCCCGCGTGGCCACCAAGTCGTGTCATTCTCGAGCCAGAAGGAGCACACGGTGATCGACTCGTCGGTCACGATCACGGGCGACGACTCGCTGCTGCTCAAGTATCTGAACCCGAACCTCTTTGGGGTCGCGACCTTGGGCCAGGAGCAGGTGGAAGGCGAGGCAGCGACTGTGCCGGTGCTCCATGTGAGCCTGCTGGACTCGGTCTCTGGTCGCGTGATCCACCGCGGTCGTCACGCTCACGCAGCCAGTCCTGTGCGCATGGTGCAGGTAGGTTTTTTGTGGATGCGCTGGTGACCAGGCTTCCAAACACAGTCTTTTGGTGAGGGAGCTGACGTGATGCTTATGCGTGTGTTTACGTTGTCAAAGAGCGAGAACTGGCTCGTGTACTCGTTCTGGAACACCAAGGAGAAGCGCACGGAGTTGGTGTCGCTCTCGCTCTTCGACGGCGCGGTCGGTGCGAACAACCTGAACCCGTGGAAGCGTCCGTCGTGGAATGAGTGGCGCTCGTCGTTCGACCCGCGCGCGCCGTTCGTGCTGCAGAAGAGCTTTATCTTCCCGACGACGATCGAGGCCCTCAGCACAACGGTCACGTCGCGCGGCATCACGCCGCAGTTTGTGCTCGTGGGCATGGGCACGGGCCAGATCTACAAGCTCGCGCGCACGTTCATCGACCCACGACAGACGGAGAAACCGCCGTCCCCGGAAGAGCAAAAGTGCGTTCGCCGAGTGTCTCGGTCACATGTGTGCATGCAGGTGCTGAAGTGTGTATACTGTTGTTTGTATTGATATTCGCAGCGAGGGGCTCCTGCAGTACTCGCCGCTCGTGTCGGTGTACAACCGCCCGCACGCGATGATCACGTACAACCAGACGATCGCGAACCTCAAGGCGATCTCGACGGTGTCTGCGGAGCTGGAGTCGACGACGCTCGTGTTCGCGCATGGCCTGGATCATTTCTATGTCCGCCTGGCGCCGGCGGGGTCGTTCGACCTGCTCCCGTCCGACTTCAACTACGAGATGCTCATCCTACTCTGCATCGGGTTCGTCGCGGCAACCGTGCTGTCCCGCGGGCTCGCGAAGCGCAAGGCACTCAACGAGGCGTGGAAGTAAGTAGAAGGAGGCCTCCGCGCAACCAAGCGGGTGAGCGAGCGAGATGCGACGCAGAGCGTGCATGTAGAGGAGGCGCCGGCAGGTAGCAAACTGCTTGCGTAGACAAACGAACGCCTTTGTGAGAGAAGAGAGAGAGAGAAAGGTCGTGGTGTTGTGTGTGTCGAGCGCTCGCTCGACTGCCAGTTATCTCTTCCCTCTCTCGACATCGTCTTCGTCGCCGTCGTCCTCTGCGTCACCGGACTCCGCAGGCGGGTCTGCCAGCCGCAGCTGCACGAAGTACACGCAGACAAAGTCGCTGTAGCCGCTCTCTATCACTATCTCTACCACCTCAACGTCGCCGGAGATGCCAGCGAGAGAAACGCAGTGTGTCTCCTGACTGCTGGCTTCGTTCGGCGACACCTCGAGCTCCGTTGCAAGTGGCGTCCTGGGATCCACACCTCCGCTCGCAACGCCTCCGAATGTGAGGCTTGTCCGGCTACTCCGAGATGAGCGGACCTTGAGCTTCTTGACGTGACGACACGTAATTTCGACAGCAGCGATCGCCATAGGTTCACGCAGCACGAGACGCAAGAACTGCGGAAACATGCCTCCCGACATCCAGAAGCTGTCCCGGTCGCTCGTGAGCACATTCGACGCCGGAAACTGGTCGTCGAACGAGCTGCTCAGCACTTCGGCGACGAGCGACGGACAGTTTTCCTGCCGGTACGCGTCCAGGCCCGGGAACGTCGTGGACGTTAAGTGGACTTCGTGGTCCTGCAGGAGTCATCACACGAATCGATCGTTCGTTCAAGTCAGTCGATCAACAAATGCCCGATTTGAGCCGATAGCACATTGTTGCTACCTGCTGCCTCAGCTGTGGTGACGCACCTCCGAGAGCGCGCTGAGCACAATCCGGGGCTTTGCACTCGTCGGGCGAAAGCTCTTGCGACGTTGGCTTATGGCATCTTTGGCACCTGGACTGGATGCAGCTTCGATGTTCAGTTGCTCGGCTTGGACACTTGCAACCTCCAGCTCCCGCAGCTGTTCCTCGAGCGATGCACGTCGTTCCGAATCGCTCGTTGTGGTCATCAATCGCTTGATCTCCTGAATCTGCGGGCACCGAGCAAGTGTTTCGGAAATGTGGAGGTGTACAGATTAGCGCACGTGCACGAAGCACGCTATTGCGTAGAGCGCGAAACCGACCTGCACTTTGAAGTCCACATCGACTTCACAGATCGCCTGAGGCATCGAGACCGCTCGCGTTCGTCCGTCGGTCCCTCCGTTCAGCGAAGTGGTCTATATCGCCCCCGCCGTCGTCGCTGCTGTCGTCGTCGTCTCGCCGTCCGACGGAGTCTCGCAAAAGCCTCAGGGACTCTCACGATCGACCAAGCGATCACTCAGTCCACTCGACTGTCCGCCCAGTTATTCCTAGCTCGTCCAGTCCTCGTGTGTGGCGAATACAACGAGGTCTTAGAACGTCATCGTCGCCATCATGGAACAAGTTAGGAAACCTCGGTTCTCTCTCTCTCTCTCTCTCTCTCTCTCTCTCTCTCTATCTCTCTATCTATCAAGGTCTGGGGCGCTGAGAGCACAAGAGTCTTTCTGACCCATGCTCGGGACACGATGAAAGCG
>JAASFZ010000062.1:0-42143 GCA_023334075.1 Globisporangium nunn | reverse complement strand
GGTGGCCACCGCGCACTCCAGCGCCGCGATGCCCTCGCGCTGCGCCGCGGACAGCTGCTCGCTGTCGACCGCCTGCTGCAGAATATACAGCGTGCTGAACAAGCACGCGTTGTCCGCTGTGAGGTGCCGGAGAAGGCGGCGGGCGGCGGCGCGTGCATCCTCGCCAGCCACCGAACTGGTTCCAACCTCCTCGCACCGCCACGCGACCCGTGTCGCCAGATCTGCGGGCGACGACGGCTGCGAGCGGCTCGCAGGATGAAGCGACCGGCGGTGGCTCAATGACCGCAGCGACAGCGGCTGATGCTGCAGCGATTGATGGTGCTCGGCATCACCGCCTAGCATCGCCACGTCGGACTCGGTGGTTGTACCATCGTCAGCCGAGTCTGCATCCCCTAGTGCAGTAACAAACCCCAGGAGCTTGGCATCTTCGCGCGCGAAAGTGTGCTTCACCTTCGCCACCATCCACGTGAAGAGCGGCTGCGTCACGAGCCGCACTATCTTCTCGTACACGACCTGGCGGAGTTCAGTTGACGTCTCGTCCAGCCCGCTGATCTGCTGCAGCTCGCTGCCTTTCGTCGCCAGCACGTCGCGGTGCAGCGCGTCAATGCACATGCGCACACTCTGCACCGCAAAGTGGCACGCGGTGGCCCACACGCTCGTCTTGTAGTCGAGCCAGAACTTGCGCAGCTGGCGCGTCGCGGGTTGCTTCTCGTCCGCGAAGAGAGCTTCCAGGCAAATTTGCACTCGCTCGCTCGCAAGAGGCACTGTCACGAGCACACTGCATACGTTCCGGAACGTCAGGAAGCTCGGTGCCGACACCAATTGAGCATTAGCAACTGCAGCGCTGCTATCGCTCGACTCGCCTCCTGCAGACTGCAGGAACGAGGTGTGTCGAGATGACGCAGATCCGTTGCCTACGCCCTCCGAGACCAGGATCTGCTGTGAACGGAGCTGCAACAAGCGCGGTGTCGCAAAGTCCAGCGGCAGATTGCCCAGGAAAACGTGCAGCTGCTCCTCCACGCGCACGAGCTTGTACGGCTTCTGGATGGCGTTCTCGAGCACGTGCAGCGCGCTGTACTGGCGCTCGAGCTTCTCGAAATCAAGCAGCGTGCTACGCTCTCCGGAGAAGTAGGTGGTTGCTCGCAGACGCTCGAGCGCGGCGCCGACGACGCCAATGAAAGGGATACAGCAGCCCTTGGAGCTCATGATCGTCTGGCGCTTGCGCAAGTTTTCAAAGCCGCCCGTGTGATCGCAGAGCATGCGCAGTTCGCGCAAATGAGTCTTGAACTTGGTGCGCACCTTCTTCCACGTCACGGGCAGTCGAGAGACCATGAGCGGCGTGTCGCCGAGACATCCGACGCATGCCATGACGAGGTGGAAGTTGTTGAGCGAGATATTGGCGGCCGCGAGCGCGAGCGAGATGATATTCTCGATCGCTTCAGCGCGGTCCTTTGGGGTGTCCTCGAGCAGCACGGACCAGACAAAGTACGTCACGAGTCGGTTGAAGCTCTCCGTGAGCTCCTTCGCGGCTTCGCGCGGGTTGTGCAGAAAGTCCCAGAGACTCAGCCGCGCGATCTGCGAGTGGTGAAAGAGAGAGATCTGCTCGGCGATCTCCTGACACGAGTTGCGCTTCAGTAGGCTGCGCAGTGACTCTGGCGTGCTATCGTCACGGAAGTAGCCCGAATCGTGCGTTCCAAACGATGACGAGGATGTACTGCTGCTGCTGTCGGTCTTACGCGCTTCACTTCCGCAACCTCCGTCTTGTGCTGCTGTCGTGTATGAAGCCTCACTTGGAGCTTGATTTTTGCTTCCTTTTCGCAAGACGTCTTCGAGCTTTGCTACGTCGAGCAACCCCACCTTCGCGCGCAATGGCGTGAGGATGTTGGGAAACGAGTGGCGCTTCTTCCTTAGCAGCATCTCGGTTTTCGCCATCATCATTGCTGACTGCGGCGTAAGCTTACATGGAAAGCTAGCTCCATCGCCATGGGGAGCAGCCCCGCTGCCGAGCATGAGCATCTTCGTGGCTGTGAGGTCAATACCGATCGGGTGCACGCTAATGAGTGCCATCTGATCGTCGTCGTGGCTGAAGCGTCGTAGTCGGCAATGCGAGAAGTAGCGGTCGATGAGCGCGTTGACCTTTCCGGTTTGCACCTCGGCGCGTTTGCTGTAAACTGGGTGGAAGAGCATGTCGCGGACGAATGTCGCCACGTAGAGCTTTGTCAAGGAGATGGTCGAGGACGTGAGACTTCCGCGCCGAGGATTCTCTTTCTGCTTTTCGCCGAGCGCCAGCAGGATGTCCTCGACGGTGATACCGGTGGATGCCAGCACGCCGAGATGGAGCAGAACCACTCTACCACCATGCGCCACAGTCTCGACAAACACGAGGACAGACTTGAGACACTTGAGTCGCGCTGCTTCTTCAGATCGTGTCGCGTGAATGTGGTGGTGCTTACTCTGGAGCGAGGCGTCAGGTGCCACGAAGAGATCCTCCTTGGCCATGCTCATCGCCAAGTGGCACTGCATCATTGAGCTGCGAACATCTTGAAACGCGAGGAGTGTGTCGCTGTACTCGTCTGACTCGTTCTCGCTTTCGCTCTCTCCGCCATCCGTTTGACGGAGATGGTCGTTCCTGCCATTGCTTCTCACAAGGTCGTCCACCGCAGTGATCGTGTCCACTTCGTCGTCGCTGTCGTCGTCCGCAGACAGAATGAGATCGCTTTCGGTGTCTACCTCGAGCCGTCCGCGTGCCGTGAACAGCGCGCCGAGCCACGAATCGCGCGCAGGTGTCGTGTGGCAGTCGAAGACGCAGTCTTTGCCGAGAGGTTGCGTGATACTGATGTGCGAGTTCTCGTTGTGGAACGTTAACTTCACGTTCGGGTTTAGCAAGTCAATCTGCACGAGACAACAGCAACTCGTCAGTTGTATGTGACCTGCAGAGAGCGTGCTCTCCAGAATCGGCTGGCTGGCACCTTGGCTTTGACAGATCCGTCTCGACGTCGAAAGATGATTACTTGCCCTCGCTTGACGACCACGAAGCGTTCGCGCCACTGTTCGTCGGTACATAGCCGTCGCATCAGCACACACACACACATACACACATCAGGAACGAGTCACACGAGGCAAATCTCGCCGCGAGCTGAGCGCTCACGCACCAGAAAGTGGCTGCGGACGGAGACTGCGCCTTCCTTGATGATCTCGTTCATCGCTGCTCGGATCTGAGCCCACTTAGCCCGTGATCTCTGCTTTTCGAGATTGCAATCTCAGCGACGAGAGCCCCGGAGAGGAGGGCTCTGGCTAGATGTCATGCCATGAGACGCGAACACTAGCTAACCTAAATCGAGGTCAGCACAAGCGCAATGTCGTTATTACGCAATAGATTGGCTACTCTTCGGAAGTCGATGCCGACGCCGAAGTAGACGCAGCGCCTGTGTGGCGCGCGCAAAAGATTCGGAGCGCGCGCGATGCGCTCTCGACCGTGCAACATGCCATCTTGCGCGCACAATGCGTTTGCTGCTTCTTGTCGGCTGCGCTCTCGACGAGCTGGCTCAAGTCGTGCAGCTGCAGCTTCGACTCGTTCGCTGCTTGCTCGCACGAAGAGCACACCGAGAGCGCTTCCAGCTTGCTCTGGATCTCCTTCATCTCGGCAACCACGCGCTGATCCGCCTTACTCTTCTTGTGGAGCGTGTCCCGGAGCTGCGCGTGAGTGCTGGTTGCTACGGCACACACGCACACACACACACACACACAGCGCAAATTTAACATGAGAATAACGAGTGAACCACGAAGGAGCGAGCGCTCGTACAAGAAACAAGCAACTTACAGATGCGCTTCCAGACGCCGAGTTCTCGCGCGACCTTGTCATGCTTGGCGTCCGACGCTTCGAGCTGCGCAGTCACGCGCGCGTTCTCCTGGCGCAAGCGCGCGTTCTCGGTCTGCAGGCGGAACGAGTGACTGGACACTCGCCGCATATTCGCGTTCAGGCGAGCCACGTCCTTGCCGAGTTCCTCGATGACCTTGCTGACACCGTCGGCGGGCTCGAGATCTCTATCCGACGAGTCGGCGCGAGTATCCATCGCGTAGAACAAGCGGATCGCGTGCTGTGCACCCATGCGGCAGATTGGACACTTCTTGGTCGCCGCGAGCGCGAGCGTCGCGCAGAGTTGGTGGAAGACGTGGCCGCACGGGAGCGCCGCGAGGTTCGCGCTCAAGCTCTCGAGGCACACGCCACACTCAGGCTTATCGTCCGATAGCGCCGGGAACGGTGGAGAAGCTGGCGACGCCATGGATCCGAAAGGCTTGATGTGTCAGTTTGGCGCAAGAGCTTCCGCCCTTCGTGATCTAGAGCCATCATAGTCAAGGTGATGATGTTCTCTCTGCATGCATCCTCGTCCCAGACTGCCGACTGTGAGCTGTACTGGCTCTTATAGAGCTTATTCCGTCTTATAGAGAGAGATTCGTGCGGCTAACTTGTGCAAACTTGATTGGCAACAAGACGTGTCAGGCATGCGCTGCCACTATGAGGTGCTGGCGCTCGAGCGCGATGCGAGCGCCAAGGACGTGAAGAAGGCGTTCCACCTGCAGGCGCTGCGTTGGCACCCGGACAAGCACCAGAAGAACAACATCTCGGCCGAGGAGGCCACGCTGCGCTTCCAGGAGATCCAGAGCGCCTACGAGGTGCTCAGCGACCCGCACGAGCGCAAGTGGTACGACGACCACCGCGAGCAGATCCTGCGCGGCGACGCGGACGGCGCCGACGGTGAAGACGACGAGGGCGGCGACGGGATCAACCTCTTCCGATACTTTAGGTGTGACTTCTACTCGTACAAAGAGGATGGACGACCTGGTGGACATAGGTTGATGAACTCGCGCGCGTTGTCTCTCTTATCTGTCTTTCAGTCCCAGGGTGTATACTGGCTTCGGCAATGACGCCAAGAGCTTCTACTCGGTTTACGGCGAGCTCTTCCAGCGGGTATGTCCGCGCGCGAGAGAGAGTCTGATACATGGGTTGCAGCGATCACGGGAGAACTGATCGACCGAGGATCTCGTTGCTTTGTGGCCTCAGATCGACGAAATGGACATCGCGAGCGTCGCGACGTCTACGAAGAGTCCGCAGCGCGCGCCGGCGTTCGGCGACAAGAGTACGCCGCTCGACGAGGTCAGTCACTTTTACCAGCACTGGGCGAGCTACATCACGCAGCGCACGTTCGCGTGGGTGGACGAGTACAAGACGACCGACGCGCCAAGCCGGCAGATTCGTCGCGCAATGGAGAAGGAGAACAAGAAACTACGCGATGCGGCGAAGAAGGCGTTCACGACCGAGGTGCGCGAGCTCGTGGACTTTGTACGCCGGCGCGACCAGCGCATGATCGCGCTCCAGAAGCAAAGAGAGAAGGAGAAGGCGGTGCAGAAGCGCGAAGAGGAGACGAAGAAGAAGGAAAAGCAGGCCGCATTCGAGGCTGAGCGCTTGGCGTTTCAACAGCAGGAGCGCGAGCGCTGGGAGAGCATGGAGAACAATCAGACAAGTCGACACGCGCAGGACCACATCGACGAGGAGTTAGAGAAGATGCGCATGAAGATGGATGCTGATTTGCTGCTGTGCGATCTGTGCCGGAAGACATTCAAGTCTCCAAAGCAACTCCAGAACCACTTGAGCTCGAAGAAACACAAGGATATGGAGGTCGAGCTCGGCATCGGTAGCAGTGACTACAACTCACTTGAAGCCGAGCTGGAGCTGGAATTGCAGGCTGAGCTCGCAGAAGCGAAGAAGCTGAAGACGAGCAAGAACGGCGCCTCTCCGAGCGATGCTGGAGGCGATGGCACCGAAGGTGTCAATGAGGCAGATGAGAACGCAGACGAAGAAGATCCAGCCGAGGTTGAGAAGCGAGAGAAAGCAGCCGAGGCGGCTCGCGCTGCCGAAGAAGCTCGCGCACTGAAGGATCAAAAAGCTGCCGATAAGCGCAAAGAGCGCAAGGAGCAGCGGAAGCAGGCGAAGAAGGAAGGCGTTGAGAAGCTCGTTTCGGGCGGAGGCAACAAGAGCAAAACAGCTGTGGGTGGAAAGAAGAAGGAGACGTCAGCGGCTGCTGAAGCAGTCAGCAAAAGCGGATCCAAAGACTTGGACGACTTCACTGACAGCGAGGAAGACGGTCGTCGCGGATCTCGCAAAAGAGGTGGCAAGGGGAAGAAGCGGTGAGATCTGAGGAGTAGAGGGAAAAGAGAAAGACGACCGAGTGGAGCTGTATCAACAACACTTAGAAGCTGGGTGGGTTCTCATCAATGATTCCGCGCAGCTGCGCTCTTGAGCTCGCTCACACACTCGGTGCACACCGGCATCCATTTGGACGCGGCGCATTTCGTCACAGCCGGCCGTGTCGTGCAGTTGGAGCAGTAGATCACGTCGACTTCGGGCTCTTGCTTCGTTGATTCGCTCGCAGTGGCTGCTGCTGCTACTGGAGAGGAGCTTGGCACGAGCGAAGGTTTGTCATGAAGCACCATTTCTCGCTGTTCGCGCTCTTCTCTCCACGCCGACACCCGCGCACGCTGCTCGGCTCGCCGGGTTTCGTCCTTCGCCTTTTTGACAGCCAGGTCTGCCCGAACACGCTCGTTCAGTGAGTCGTAGTTTTTGTCGAGCTGCTCGAAGAGCCAATGCAGTCCCTGCTCGAGTCGGTCATCGACCATACTGCCAAACGCAGCGGGCTTGGCGACACAGGGAACAAGTCTGGAGTTGGAAATCTGGTTCAGCTCGAGCATTTGCACAAGCTCGTTCTCTGGCAACGCCGACGGCTGGTCTCGTTTGTTTGCAAACCTGTTGGGAACGAGAGTTGCCGCAAGTATCAGGTGTCAGATCTTCACCCATGCGTGCGAAGAATGAACTCCATTGATCGCAGATAGCGACGTACACAAGTAGCGGTTTCTTCTCCATCAGTGCGTTTGACATCGACTCGCGGAGGATTGCAGCGGACTGCTGCACTGTCGCCTCGCTGGAGGAGTCCACGACAAACATGACTCCGTGCGCCTAAAGCACAAGACATAGACATTGTCAGTCGAGTGCAGGCAGCACAAACCGAGATGTAGAACGCTCACTTACATCTGCGTAGTATTCTTTCCAAACGCCGCGGAAAGCGGGACCACCGCCGAGGTCGTAGAACGTGGCAGACCCGGTCTCGGTTTGGAATGCTGCTGAGGTGAAGCCCGCACTTGGGACGTGATCCTTATCAAGGTCTCCCTGGAGTGTCGAGAGCAGTGTCGTCTTGCCAGCGCCATCAATGCCAATGATCAGGATCACAACTTCCACAGACCGTTGTATCTGGATCTGCTGACTGTCTGCACCACTGGTATCGCTGGATAGTGTAATGGCAGGTTCCTGCTGGTTCGTGCTTGCTAGAGTGTCATTGCTCTTGCTGTTGGTCTTGTCTGTTTCCACTGATCCCGGCTTCACACACATGCGATGCACGTGATGTTCTGCGCGGCCGTCGTTGTACAGAACGCTGAGCGAACCATCTTCGGGGTGGACGGCAGATATCACACCGGGGTAGTACCGTGGTCGTCCCTTGTAGCGACACAGCACCCTGTCGCCTACACGGTACTCGAGCGCTTCGTGCTGGTTGCTCGCGTCAAACAGCGGTGAGCCACTGCCGACAATAACCCGCGCAGCGACAACGTCTTTAATGAACACTGGCATGATTTGTGCATGCAAAGAATGCGTGTGAGAGAGAGGAGTTGGTCACTAATTTGCACGATCCACCAAAGACGTACGCTGCACGGAGCTGGGTTTCTCGCGCAAAATCTGGTGCGCGAGGTCGTCCATCACAGGGATCACGCTCGTGGACATAAAGTCGACCATCTTCCGACGGCTCGCGAGCTTCTTGGCGTATCCGGAAGCTTGTCGCCGCGCCTTGAACCGCGCCGCCTTTGTCTCGTCGACGTAGTCGTGGATGAACTCGTAGATGCTCTCAGGCTGATAGAGTAGCAGCGCCTCAATCAGCGGCATGAGCACCGGATCGACGTGCCGTCGCAAGTACTCGTGCTCGCTCGCTGCCGCTTTGCGTGGCGTCATCGCCGCTCCTGCAAGGTTGTCAATGGATGGATGTCCATGCTAATGAGAGGGTGAAGATGCAGTCATTCAAGAAGAACAAACAAATCGTACCTGCATCCGAGGGCCATCTCGGTGCAGTCAGCGCTTCTCGCAGGCGTCTCACGCTCATGAGTTTCCTCCTACGCGCCTGGCAGTGCTGGACAGGTCGTCGTGGAGGTGGTGTCCGGCAGTTGCAATGTGCTTTGGTTTGCAGCAGCCATGTGTATGGCAACGTTCATTGTTTTTTTCAGTATTTTTAGAACCTATTTCCAGAACGCTGATTGGTCGCTTCAAAAGGTAGTCAGCAGAAAGGTAAAAATAGTCAGCTCGATGCTTGTCAACCTGCCATTGACACCAAACGTGATCCTGACTCTTGACTCCTGACTCCTGACTCGGGAGACATGCACGCAAGCGAGGAAATGCTCGTGTGATTCCCACATGCTTTCTGGCGCAGTGCATACACACAGTACTCGACATCCACCGCTAGGCTTCCTTCAGCAGAGAAAAACACAGGAGGTCGCCGCCACCTGGTTGCTTGACGAGTGACATCTCTGTGAACTGCGTCCATGGAAGTCGGCGCCAAACGTCGCATTGGTGCAGTGCGAAAAGCTACGCCGAATCCAGGGCTACCTACCTGCCTGGGTGCCGACTGAATCGCTTGCTCGGCCTTCATCAGTGTGCGGCATGCGCTATCAATGTCGCGCACTACCAGCAGCTTCTGTAGCTAATGATGCTGTACGACATCGACATAAAAATGGCAGTTCAGCTTCAGATTCGCACTTTGGCGGAGTGCTACACATTTGCATCCTCAAAAGGTCGTCGTTGTCAACTCCACATGGTCAAGCGGATCATTCCGCCATTTTCGCCTCAGGAAGGAAGGAAAGCAAAGTGGGATGACGTGCACGCCTCCGAGCCGCAATACGCTCACGTCCGCGTGCCACGGCGTCTGCGGCTCGCCGCCGCTCTGCGTCGTGTACGCAGCGGCGCCGGCGGCCGAGAGTCGCATCGGCGACGGCACGTACTACTACCAGGGCTGCGCGTTCGCGGGCATGCCCTCCTGTCGCGCGACTGGCGCCTGCGACGTGCAGTGCCTGCAGACGGCGAACGCGCGCCAGGAGAGCTGGACGCTCGACGTCGCCCAGCCGCAAATGGACAAGCCCGAGACGGCGCTCTTCCTGCACGTCGAGGGCGTCGCGCTGCCGCCCACGCTCGCCAACCTGTGCGTGCGACACCCCACTGCCCGAATGACGGATGAATGGATGGAGAGAAAGCTGACTGGAGCTGCGCGCCTGCGACAGGAGCATTGTCGGGACGACGGAGCTGACGCGTAAGGTGCCCATCTCGTTCGCCACGGGCGTGTTCCAGGACAGCACGGCGCTAGAGCGGGTGTACGTATGATGAGGATGAGAGGTAAAGCAGCAGGAAATCCCTGAGCTGATGGAAGCACGTGTGTGCATGTGGGAGCAGCAACATTCTGGACGTCGCGATCGAGAACATCACGAGCAACATCTTCCCGCCAAGTCTCAAGAGCTTGTGCGTTGTCCTGCCAGCAGATCGAATGCCATATCCGAACAAGCACTGTTCGCTGGTGCTGACGATGAACGAACCCTTGGTTGTCTGTCTGGCTGGCTGGCTGTCTGCACGGACTATAGAACCATCCAGCGCGCGAAGCTCCAGCAGTTCGCGCCTCGCGGCAACCAGCCCTTCCCTGCGCTGCGCGTGCTGTGCGTCTCTTCTATCTGCTGTCGTTGTTAACTTGACGGCACGTGAGCTTCTCCAGCTGACGATGGTGATGACCTCGTATTCATGGCCGACATGATTGGAACAGGGACCTGAGCGAGAACGCACTCACAGAGATCCCATCGGTCGTGTACGAGATGCGCAACCTCACGGAGCTCTACCTCCAGGGCAACGCGATCACGGATGCGCACATTACGCCGCCGCAGCTCGCGTATCTCAAGGCACTGACGACGTTCCGCGGGAGCTTCCGTCTCAGCAGCAACACCGCCTGTCAAGACGGGTACCAGAAGCTCGCGTGGAGCGCAGACCGCACGATCTGCTACGGCGGTGACGACCTCATCGGCGCGGACGTCGAATCGGGCGACATACACAGCGGAATCACCGGCGAGACGTCCACAAACAGTTGAGTGCGCGGCAGGCAGACTGTTGAGCTTGCTTCTGCTGCGTTATCCCTTCCGACGCTGTTCGCTCATCACTCAGTCTCTCGTTCACCTTGCTCCTCAGACTCGTCGTCCACAGCTTCAAGCACGAGCAGCATCGGTTCTGTAATTGTCCTCGTCGCTGTCGCAGTGTTCGTTGTGCTGGCGGTGCTCGCAGGCGTGTTCCTGCTCAAGCGCGCCAAGCGCAAGGCGACGCAGCCGCCTGCAAAAGAGTCCAAGCAGAAGCTCAGCGCGTTGGCGATCCGCGCCAAGTTCTCTTCTTCCAAGTCCAAGTCGCTCCTGGATGAGTTCTCGGACCCGCTCCAAGGCTCCTTCCGCAAGAACGCCTTCCAGGAGATCCCGGCGACGCACGTACACGTGAGCAAGCGCGTGGCAATGAACGGCGCGGTATATGTCTCCACTGCCGAGTACAACAGCAGGAGTGTCTTCGTGCTGGAGCTCAGACTCCCGGATGACGAGGTGATGCACAACTGTGAGCTCGCGCTCGACATCGTCCCAGCGCTCTCCCAGTTGCGCCACCCGCAGCTGCTCTCGGTGGTTGGCCTTCTAGATCACGACGACTCACATTTCTTCTCGCCCGTGACGGTCGTCTGCGAGCACATGGCGCTGGGCACGCTCGAGTCGTATCTGCTGCGATGCGGCAAAGAGCTCACCTGGAAGGGCTTCAAGCAGCGCGCGGCGCTCGAGGTCGCAGGCTGTCTCATGTACCTGCACACCAAGCACAAGGTCGCGTACGGCGCTCTCAATGGCAAGAGCGTCTTCGTGGACGGCGACAAAGGCTGCAAGCTCAACACGCTGCTCGCAAGCATGCCAGAGGAAGCGGCTTTGACGGCGTGTGATGGAGCCGACGATGAAGAAGACTACTCCTCGCACCGCGGCTTCCTCGCTCCGGAGCTGCTGCTGGACAGTCGCAGCACTGCCCCTGCACGATCGTCAGCCGACATGTTCGCGTTCGGCGTGCTGCTCGTCCAGCTCGATTTGTGCCTCCCAGCGCACGAGCTGGTCCTGCACCCTGAGCCTATACTCTCATTAGAGGAGAGCGGCGACTCTAGCTCGATTTGCCTGACAGCTACGAGCAGCAGCAGCGCTGGGAACCTGAACAGCGACAGCGGCACCAACTTGATCTCGTTCACGAACGAGTGTCCGTCTGTGGTGAAGGAGCTCGCGCGCGCGTGCCTGCAATACGACGCGTCGCTGCGTCCGAGCGCGTCGTACGTCGTCGCCATGCTGCAACAGCAGCCCTGCTGAACAGTGGGGGCGAGTGACTCTTCCTTCCTTTATCTTCTGGTGTATGGGGCGCTTCCTGCTCTGGAGCTTCTTAATGTATCTGGGCTTGCTTGCTCGCTTGAGTGCTCACTCGCTTGCTCGCTTGCTGGGTGATCGAGAGGAGACGCAGAGTGGTGGTGGTGGGATCGCTTGCTTGTTTGTTTGTCTTGTTATTGCCAGTAGGTGATCCCCAGTACCTGCAACGTGAGTGGTGGGCAAGCGTCCGTGTGCATAGGCACAATCGCACAGCGTCCCTGCTTGGGAAAGCTCGTTAGATGGCTCGCATGAGTTACTCGCGCGCCTTAGTCGTCGCGACGAGGAGACCCGGAGGGCGACCGCTGCTCTCTCCGCGGTGCAGGCGAGTACGAGCGGCGGTCGCGCGTGTCCCGAGAACGCGACGGCGAACGCGACAGCGAGCGTGGCGCAGGCGAGCGCGGCGCGGGGGAGCGCGGCGCAGGCGAGCGCACAGGCGACGGGGAGCGCGAGCGGCGCGGCGAGCGCGACCGAGAGCGCCCACGTGGCGACCGCGGCGGAGGCGATCGGCCGCGCGGCGGCGAACGGGAGCGGCCACGTGCGGGCGACCGCCCGCGAGAGTCCGAGCGCGACTTCTCCGGCGAGCGCGAGCGCGAGCTGCGGCGCGCAGGGCGCCGGTCACGAGAGCGCGAGCGCGAGCGCGCGCCGCCGCGTTCGCCGCGCCGGGGGGCCCCACCGCGGCCCCGAGAGCCGGAGCGCGAGCGACTGCCCTTGCGTTCCCTAAGGAGAACAGAACCATCACTTGCCGCGTGAGCAACTCACTCTGCAGAAGTAGTGGACACGCGGCAGCAGCAATGAACGCACCGCTCGCGGTCACGCATCTGGTCCGTGGTCTTGCGGCGCTCCTGCGCGAAGACGACGCGGATCTCGCGGCCGTCGATGCGCATGCCGTCGAGCCCCTGGCGCGCGTCGTTGGCGTCGCGCTCGGTCTTGAACTCCACGAACGCGAAGCCCTTGGGCTCGCTTTGTGTGCCCGGCAGCTCCAGGAAGTAAGCGCCCAGCGACTCTCCCATCATCTCGAATAACGCGTGGGCCTATCGACGCACCGCGTGTAGTAGTCCTTGGGGATGTACACGTCACGCACGTCGCCGAAGCGCTCGAACTCCTTGCGGATGTCCTCCGGTCTGGGGCGAGGGAGGGGTGGGTGAGCGACAGAGGGAGAGAGGGAAAGGAGGTCAGCGGCGGAGAAGGACGCACCGCAGGCGCCGGCTGACGTTGCGCACGAGCAGCGAGATGCCCGCGCGGTCGCCGAAGCGGTCGCCGCGGCCACCGCCGCGTTCGTCCCGGTCGCCCATCGGTGCTAGCTGGCTGGTTGGTGCTGCTGGTTGTTGGCTCTTGAATGGGGGCGGAGGGGGCAGCGGGGTACACTACTTGAAACCACTATGCGCCATCCTTTAACCAAGATAGCCGCGCCTTTGGCTTGCGTTCAGTATGAAAGCAACACGGTGGATAGTGATAAAAACCAAGGTTCGAATCGACGCCACACTATCTAACGTTTGTCACACCTGCATCAGCTGTAGCGACTCAGATCTAGCGGACGACCTGGCGCCGCTGCGGTCACCGCTGCCGGTGCACGCAGCGTCCCCGAGCCACCGCCGGTCAGTGCGCTGCGCAGTGCGAGCTCGAGCGCTGCGCGCCGCGCCGGCGCCATCGCTGCCACAGCCTCCTTGAACGCGGCGGCGCGCGCCTGCGCGAAGCTCAGCAGCATCCGCGCGACCGTCGCGCTGACAACCGCGCTGCTCTCGCCCACGCTCTGCGCCTGAAGGACCGCCGCGAGTTTGGGCAGCAGCAGCCGCACGAAATTCGCGCCGAAGGATTCATCCAGCTGTGAGTCCAGCGCGCACAGCAGCTCCTCTGCTTGCTCGAGCTCGGCTAACGCATCCGCCGAGCTCGCACCGCCGCCGCTGCTACTGCTGCCGCTGCTACTGCTGATCGGTCGCTGGAACTCGTCGAGGAGCCGAACGAGCAGCGGCCCGAGCGCCGCAAAGTACCAGCGCATCGTCGCTGCGTCCTGCACGTCGATGAGCTTCTTCGTGACGCCTGCGAGCCCGCGCAGCAAGTGCGCGCCGAAGCGCGAATTGCGCTGCTCGCTGTCGCTCAGGTGCACGCCCAGGATCTCGACCGTGGCCTTCGTGATGGCTGCGTGGAACGCGGCGACATCGCTCGCGAGGAACGCTGGGTACACCACCGCACACGTCGCTAGCAGGCGCAGCACCAGGTCGAGTCCAGAAACGGCGCTGCGCTCGCGCGCGATTACGAGCTCTTCCTGGTACCAGCGCACGAGCACGCTGAACCAGGTGCGCAGTTCAGTGCGGATCAACGCGATCTGCTGCTCCACCGAGTCCGTGTCCTGGCTCGATAGGCTCTTGGCGAACGCCACTGTTGACTCCACCGACGCACGGCTTAGCGACAACACCGCGTCGAGTACTTCCGTTCGGTCATGAACGCTGCGGAAGCTCTGCCCCACGAGCCGAAGAGCGTCGACCGTGTGGCTGCGCAGCTGGTCGATTGTGTGCAGCAGCACGACGCCCGTCGTCGCACACTTGATGACGTCGAGCAGGTGTGCGGAGCTCACGTGCGCCACTTTGCTGGGGTCGCACATCTGGCGGAAGACCTCCGCTGGGCACAGCGCAGCATGGCCGATGAGCGCGTAGAAATCCGCGTGGTCGCCGCCGACACTGCGAATTTGGTGCGCGCAGTACGCGATCGTGTCGCGTTGCAAGCACGAGAACATAGTCTTCACCGCTTCCACGCGCACCGCGCTAGTCGACCGCAACGATGCATTCGCAAGTGCTCGTACTGCGCTCTGATACAGGTCCACGAACTCAGACTGAGAAGGAGGCTGCTCGCTCTGCTTCTTCTTCTCGTTCCGCTCGATGCTTTCGAGCAAGAGGCGGGTCGTCTGGATTGCTGGGATGAGGTCATCTGTGACCCGCCGATCACGCACGCTCGTGTTGATGTGGAACACAGCAAACGCGGCTAAGAGATTCGAGATACCTGCCAGGTTTGTGCTGCTGTGGAACGTGCTCGGTAAGTGCGTCTGAGCGTTCACGAGGGCGCTCAAGATGTGCGGCCAGTAGTGCTTGTACACCTCCCGGAACTTCTCTGCGGAGCGCGAGGAAGATTGTGACTCGCCAGTTGGCACCGGCAGCAACGTGCGCAACACCTTCGAGTTCGTGACCCCGCCGCCTGGCAAAAACTCGCTCTCGTCGTCGATCTGTGGCCACCAACCTGTTCCTCGCATCAGCACTCCATAGGAGAGAGTCGCATCCTTCCAGCAGTCGATCAGGTAGCTCGAGGTCGACGCGAACGTCGTCAAAAAGACCTTGACGAGCGGAGACGCGGTGAGACTACGACGACCGTCGTCTTGCGCAAGCGCGTGCGAAATGCTCGATGCGAGCATCTGCGCGATGCACGAGAGATTCGCGAGCGACAGTGTAACCCGTGCTACCTCGTCGCCGACGAAGTGGGCATGGCCAAAGTCCTCCACGACGACCATCTTGAGGATTCGGTTCAGCGCGACCTTGTCCTGGACCAGACGAGAGGAGATCGAAATACCGCAGATCTCGTAAGCTTCGATCAGCAGCGGAGCGTACAGATCGCCGCTCTCGCTGCTTGATGCTGTCTGCGACTGCTTCAGTGCCTGGCGGATCGCAGACGTCATCTGAGCCTGGTACGGATCCAGGAGGAACGCGTCGCCAGAGGCCACTTCTGGGTCCTGTGCCAAGGCAAATTTGCCCACCAGCACATTGAGCAACCGCAGTCCGACACTCTGGAACATCTGCAGCTCACTCCCGTCTGCAGACGCTGTCGCTGCATGGCACGCAAGTGTGATAAACTCGTCCAGGTACATGCACACAAAGTTGCTTTTGCTTGCGCCTTGCCGCTCTCCATCGCTCGACTCAGCACCCTGCTTCATCAAATGATCGCCCACGGCGAGCTGCCGGAGAAAGTGCTTGCGCACAGCGACAAGATCAAAGTGCAGAGCCGCGTCGCCGTGTCCACTGGTCGACACCAGCTCGAGCACTCGCAGCACGCATTCGACAGCAAAATGGCGCACCTGGCGCGAGAGCGGCGGCAGTGCAGCCACCAAGTCGCTCACGGCGCGCTTCGTGCTTCTCCAAATGCTGACTTGTGCCGTCGTCGCGTCTGACGCGTGCACACTCTTGTCGGGGTTTGGTACGCTCGCCTTCGTGAACCCCCAGCTTGACTCTTCGTCTGCAGCTCCCGAGCTGCTCCCAGTTAATGAGAGACCGGCAATATCGATCCCCTTTGGACTCATCATGAGCTCATCGGAGTTCCCAGTACTGGAAGATGCACCTGACTCGCCGACCGCGATACTGCGACAGAAGAGGGACCAGACGATCAGCTCGTCACCCTGCGCACTTGACCCGTCGATGTCAACAAGCGCCGAGATTGTCCTGCGGATCTCATCCGAGCTTCCACGCGAAGTGTACGGCGCAATTGACTTGAACGTGAGGAAGTCCCACATGCCGTGGACACCCGGGAGATATCGCCACGTGAGGCCGCTGTACTCGACATGCAGCGCATGGAAAAGGAGACACTGCATGCTGTGACGCTGGATGAGAGACGGGTCGCGCTCGACCAGTGTCCGAATGCATGACAAGCTGACTTGCTGGAGAATGCTACGAGCAGTGCCATTTGCATGAACCAGCACGTTCTGGCCCAGGCGTTCACTCAAAGATGCAAACGACGACCGGATCGACGGAGCCGAAGGTGACAGTAGCGCACCTACAGCGCTCGAAGTGGCGCCTGGCGTGAGCATAAACGCGTCCGACACGATGTTTAAGATGTACGTGAGATCCGCGAGCTGGAATCGAGCCGGAGCGAACACGACGACTTGCTCCAAGAACTTCAGGTACTCCAGCTCCACACGCAGATCTCCGTCCTCTCGCAGCAGGCTCCACATCGTGTAAAACTCGCGCAACTTCTTCCCTGAGGTCGACAGATCCGGTCCGAGCGCAGCCACGACACCGTTGATGATCCGCCCAATCGCGATCTTCACACTGACGTTCCAACGCAGTCCTTTCTTGTTCACCTTCGAGTGCTTGAATCCGGCGAGAATGTGCGCGTCGATGAGAGACAGCGTGGACTTGGTGTACTGTTCGTAGTCGCCGCCGGAAGTACTCACAGACTCCATGATAATGCTCCACGAGTGCAAGATCCAGGTCCGGAGAGGTTGTGACAGATCTCCGGCGAAGCGAAAGATGAGCCCGGTGTCGATCGAGATTCGAGATCCACACTCCCGCTTGATACAAGCGAGTGCGAACGCAGCTCCTGCTGTGAAGATCGATGCATCAGCCTCAGAGCTTCCACCAAACGCAGAAATGGAGGCTGACAACGACGTCGGCGGCTTCTCGGCAGCAATTCGCTTCTCGATCTCCTGGACCAGGCTCTTACAACCTGACTCACTGACGAGCGATGCGAGCATCCCGAGAGCTTCGCCAGCACTCCGCCGCACTCGTGTGTTCTCGCTTGAAAGCATGTCGCAAAGCATAGTCTGCATCTGTTGCGGCCAGACGGCGTTCGAAGACGGCTGGCTAACGCGCGAGTCCTTAGCTTCACGGAGCACAGCGAACAGCAGCGACGACACATTCACCTCACAGCCCGCACGCCCATCGGTGAGCACACTCGCGTAGTGCTGTAAGCATCGGAGCTGGAGTTCTTCTGGGATGAAGTGAAAGATCCGACCAAACAGGAACACACTCGCGTCCACCAAGCGCACATACGTGAAGCTGCTACAGATGCCTCGTCCGGACGCGTCGTTGATGTCATCAAGTTCGCACACGATGCCCCAGAAGTTGTCCATGTACTGCACCTCCAGCTCCGTGTCGGACAGCGCGTTTTCCAGCTGAAGGAGCGCTAGAATATGGTTCAGCTCCCGTGAGTAGAGTACGTTTGGGTTGTCGCCTGTCACGAGGCGAGGGGTGCTCGCCATCTCCAACGGATCGTCGGTCCCAGAAAGAGCATTGTGCAGATACGTCGACTCGGCAGGGACCAGCGGTGACTGACGCATACTCGTGAGCGACTGTGCAACCGTGTACTCGGCGATCAGGTCGAGGAGAACAATGTATGAGTCGCTGAAGATCGGCGGCAGGAGTACGAACGACTTGATAATCCAGGTGATCACGCGGTATCGGGCGACTTGACCTCGGCGCTTCAGCGGTTTGCTCAGGCGGTCTTGCGTGGCGGACAAGAACACATTCAAAATGTACGCTGCGAGCATCTGCAGATCGTCCGACTTGGAAGTCAAGTCCTTGCAGTACGTCAGGAACCCGTTCAACGCGATCACAGCAGCTTCGATGCGCAAAAGCTCTAGAGACGACTCTCTTGTCTGCAGCACGCTCGACTTCAGCCACAGGTCCAATAGCTTCTGCGCGCTCGAGTGCACCCAGTGCTCGTCGTTCACAGCCACGAGGCTTCCTACAAGCGTCCAGCCTGCTCGGGTGCATGTCAGCCACACGCTGTCGGTGCAGCCTTCGAGGAATTGGCTCTCGATGAGCAACTCCGAGAGCTCGAGGATCTCCGTGAGCACACTATGCGAGAGTCCCTCAACGTTCCGCAGCCTGATTGCCCTCAGGATGTGGGCAATTGCCGACGATCGTCCCTGGACAATGTACAGATTCGCCAAGCTCCTCGAGTTCGTCGTCTCCGCTCCATTATGCTCGTCGGAAAGTGTCGGCGGAGTATTCTGCATCGGCGCAGTCTGCAACAGATACTCGGCTGTGTCTCGAAGCCCACTGATGCAGCTCACGAGGACCGACTTGAGCTTGTACGGCAGAGCTGTCACAAGCGACGCGAGTGCAACCGACGCCTGGAACCGAACACTCTGCTTCTCATGCGACAGCAGTCCTTGAAGTGTCGTGGTGCCGTCCTGGGCATGGCTCACACAGGCTTCACCCATCGCCTGCAGCATGTGGCTTATCTCGACCAAAATCGATAGCAATTTGTGGTGGTGCCCGTCTCCTGCTGTCGCCGCTTCTTCCTTGAGTTTGTGAAGATACGACCCCAGCAGTGCCTCCTGCTGCCGCTCGGTCAAACACGGATACAGTCCGAAGCGCAACACGTAGCAAACAGCATTCCGAGCGCGAGTCAGGTCGCCGAGTGAGAATGGATGGTCCAGAATGCTCAGCGTCGAGTCGATGATCTCGCTAAACTGGTGCTCAGATATTGTGTCGGCAGGTAGGTGCTCGAACATGCTGCCAAGCGCGACCGAGTAGGCTGCGAGGATTCCGCCATGGCTTTGGTTCGGGTTCCCCGCGAGGTACCGGCTTGACACAGCTTCTCGGAGGTACCCAATGATGCTCGCGACCGTCGAGACGTTCACTGTTGCCGCCTTCCGCCTCGAGAGTGAGCCTGGCAAGTTGAGATGGGACATTCCCGAAAGATGCACCATCGGCATCTTGAACGCGAGCTTCGACTTGGAGCCACTGCCAGGTCCGTTCATGTTATGGTCGTTTGAGTGTTGAATAGTCTCCTCTTCGTCGTGGCTTCGGCCTGTACTCGCGCCCGTCTCACCGGATTGATGTTGCAGCTCGCCCTCGGAAGCTGAGGTCGTAAACTTCGCCAACACGACTCCGACGACCGCGGCGTAGGCACGCCGGCATTCGGGAGAGGCGTCGTCCATTCCCTTGATGCCGACGTACATGATCGCCTCCTGGGTCACGCTGTGATTACTGCCAGCATTGCTACCTCCGGCGCTGCTGTTGCTACCACTACTGTTGCCATTCCCGCTGTTGCTAAGTCCGTTGCTGGCAGTAGCGGCACCCCCGCTACCACCGCTGCTGCTGCTAGTCGCATTCGCTTGACTGCTTCCAACGGCTGTACGCAGCGCAAGCACGTGAAGCAGACTGGCCGCCGCGAGCCGCACTTCGGGCAACTTGTCCTGGAACGTCTTGTGCACGATGCGGAGCGCCTCCGGGTGGAGCGCCACGAGCCGCGGAAGGTCGCTGTCGAGCGCGCGCGTGACGCTCTCCACAAGACGCTGCTTGAGAAAATAGTCGGCCGCCTTGATGCTCTTGCCCGCGACTGAGACGACCTCGGCGACGAACGGCGCGGCGTCACTCGGCGGCAGTCGGCTCACGACGACCGCGAGCGCCGCGCGGACAGCCAGCGGCGTGTGCTTGCCGCTCAGTGCCTCGTTCACGAGCGGCACGGCCGCGTAGTCGAACGCGCGCACCATGAGGTCGCAGAGGAGGCTGAGCACGCTCTCAGACGCCGCGGGTGCCGCCGAGGCGAGCGCCATCCCCATCGGCGCGCTGTTGCCTCCTGTTCCCGCGCCAGCGCCACCCGAGAGCCCGCCGTAGCTCACGAGCAGCGCCTGCAGCAGCAGCGCGAAGAGCGGGCCGCCGCTCGAGGGCTTGCGGGCGGCGCTGCTGGCGGCGCCGTCGCGCTCGAGCAGCAGCTCGGGGCTCCGGCGACGCGCGACGGCGAAGAGCTCGCGCAGCAGGCGGCGCTGGTGTGTCTGCTGGTCGGCTGCGCTACCGCCGGCGCGCAGCTCGTCGATGCACGCGCTCAGGCGCTCGTGCGCCATGTCGTCCGAGGCGGCGCTGACGTGTGGGGAGGGGAATGACGAAGTGTGTGTGGGATGCGAAGCTGTCTCGGCAGGAGAGTGAAAAAAGAAAGGAGGACAAAATCATGAATAAGATACCGGTAGTTTTCACGGCGACGTGCGGATAACACAGCGCGGTGACGCGGCGATAGAAACAAGAGGGGCTTCGCTGGGTTGCTCATAGTGAAGTTTTCCGAGCAAAGAAGGAACCATGCTGCAAGCAAGCAGCGCGTCCTGGGACGAGCTGCGGCGCGCCGCGCGCACGGCCGAGCGCCACCTCGAGGACAAAATCGCGGCGTACACGGCGATCAGCAGGAGCGTGACGCGCGCGACGGCTGCCGGCGACTACGACGTTGGTGGGTCGCACGGAGCAGCGAGAAGCAGAGAAGCGCTGCAATATCCGCTGACATCCTCCGCTTGCCTGTCTGCGAACCGCTGTTGCCTGCACCAGAGAACCCGCCGGCGGATGCGGCCGGCGAACAGGAACTGGCGCTGGACATCGAGAACACGCTGGCAGCGGTGCGCGCACATGTGTGGCGATGGGTGCGTGGCTCTTGGATGCTGACGAGCGCCGTGTCACCTGTGGCAGCTCTCGGACACGATCGACGAGATGAGCGCGTTCGTGAGCACGTCGCCGCTCAAGACGCACGAGGCGCTGCTGCAGCGCTACCGCGAGCTCTACTTCGACTTCAAGACTGAGTTTCGCCGCTCGATGGTAGGTTGGGAACGCATCCATCGGTAGGAACATTTACGGTTCGGCTGACGGCGAGCGCATGGGGGTGGGCGACAGAGCGCGCTGCAGGAGAAGCGGGATGCGCAGAAGCTCTTTGGGGACAGGTGGATAGCTGCTGTGAAGTAGACGGTAAGCACATTAGTGACCGTCGCCCGTACTGACAGAGCCTGTAGGCGACAGAACGGCACCTCGGAGGACGCGGAGATGGACTCACTGCTGAATGAGCGCCGTGCGCTCGACTCGTCTCGGTCGATGACCGCCAGTATCATCGAGTGCGTCGTGGCAACTGCCAATCCAATCGATCGCATATACGTAGCTCTTCATTTCTTACTGACGGCCCCTACCATCAAAACAGGCAGGCGCTCGAGACGAAGAACTCGCTCGACACCCAGCGCTCGCGGTTCACGAACTCGCACAACAAGATGAACACCGTCTCGAACTCGTTCGCGGGCATCAACGCGATCGTCGCGCAGATCCGGCGCAAGAAGATGCGCAACAACACGATCCTGGCGCTCGTGGTCGCGGGCTGCGTCTGCTTCACGCTCTGGTGGGTCGTGCTCTCGCAAACGTGAGGCTATCTATTGAACCTCCGCACCGCCGGAGCACGTAATAAGAGTGGCATGTGATGTCGCTTACTGCTCACGCGGAACACAAAAGAAATGAGGTCTTGTGCTGCCGCTACAGCGTCATGACGGGGTTTGCCGGACCGGGGACGTTCTGTATGCACAGCAAGTCTGCCAGGTCGCGCAGCACGGAGCGAACGAGCGCCATGGTGTGGAACTGCCAAGTGCGAGGGAGGAAATGAGATGAGCGTGTCAGATGGCTTCATCAACCATGCTCGTACGGTACCTCGAGGTATCCGTTCTTGTCGACCGAGGCGTCCATCATGCTGATCCTCTCCAGCTCGAACGCCGACATGTTGAGCGGGAGTGTCTCGAAGTACAGGTCCTCGGTCATATGGATCAGCTCTGCAGTCGTTTCTTCGTGAGAACAGGGTGTACTTAGGACAATCCAGGAAGGACGAGCACGTGACGTCGCACCTGGCGTCGCATTCGCGGCATTCGCGTGGCTTTCTCCTTGGATGAACTGTCCCCAGAGCCGCTTGAGCGTCGCCCACGGCACCGTGAGCGTGTACTGGCGCACCATGCTCTTCGCGTCGAGGTTCTGGTACGTGAGCAGCAGCGGCTGCTTGGCTCGCGGTTGTGCTTTGGAGACAAAGAAAACGAACCGAGTATGAGCCCGCCATACGTACCGGCACGCTGTTGGAGCGTACGCACCTGCATCCGCGTCGCCGTCCGCGTCGGCGTCAGCGTCGGCATCGGCATCGGCATCGGCGCTCGCATCCTTGCTCGCGAGTGCGTCGACGACCCAGTTGCGCGCAAGCCACTTAAGGTTGAGCGGCGAGATGCGCATCTGCCGGTCGCTCACGAGGCACTGGAAGCGCTGTTGCAGCCACGCGCAGCACCAGCCGAGCAACGCCGCGTCGCCGCGCAGCAGCACCACGTACTGTCGCTCCTTGGTCCGGCGCTGCATCATGGAGTGGCGCTGCTGCGTCTCGTCTTCCTCCTGCTCGGAGAAGTAGAGCACGAAGCTGCCGCGGCGCGCTAGCAGCGTCGCTGTCGGCGGCGACTCGTCGATGGTGCGCCGGTCCTCGCGCACCGCCGCCGCCGCCGCCTTGAGAAATGACGTGTTGCCAGCACCGGCGGCGCTCGTGTTCTCGCGCTGGTCAGAGCTAATACTACTGGCCGCCTTCCGTGTAGTACCGGCACCAGCGCCGCGGGGCGGCCGCCCTGCCATGGGCTCGAGCGTCTGCGCGCGGCTGCGGGCGGCTTGGGGCACTGGCGACAGGCTAGCATCCTTCGCCTCGCGCTCCTCGACGACGTCAAAGGCCACGAACGCGCGCGTGTGGCGGATGCTCACGCGGTAGCCGAACGCGCGTTGGAAATCCTCGACCGCTGCATCGCGCAGGAACTTGACGAGCGCGTGCGCGTACTCGTGCAGCTCCGGGCGCCGGAAGTGGAAGAGCCGCGACATCCAGTGCACGGCCCAGCGCTGGTTCAGCAGCACGTCGCGCAGACTCGCACCGTCTACCAGCTCTACACTGCTACACGCGGCTGCGGCTGCGGCTGGCGGCAGAGGCGGCGGCGCGCGCGGCCGCGGGAGCATGGGGCTCGGATGCCGCTCGATTTCTTCCTCCATTATTGAGATGGCAATTCGAGAATGTATCCGCAGGTGCTTCGAGTACGAGCCAACTTCGATACTCACACTTCGGTGGTGTGTTGCTTATCCGCACAAGATCAGCTCCATCCAAGGCAGCTGATCCGCATAAACCGCTCGCTCGAGAACGAACGCGCTCCAGTCCAGACTCGAGTGCGGTCCGAGCACTTCTTGCACTGGAATCAAGTACACGCGTTGCGACTTCGTCGAGCGGAAGTATCCCAGCAGCGGCGACTTCGACAAAGTCCTTCGCCACCAGAGCAACGCAATCGGATCGGTGAGCATTACAATGTTCATGAGGTAGAGCGTAGCTTCGATGGTCTCGGGCCGGTCGTCCAGTGTCGCAAACTCGACTGGTCTGGTTGGAGCATGTTCCCACACAGGATGGGGTCCAGAATGCTCGGGCGAGCAGGAGACTTGGGTGGTGCGACGAAGAGTGCTCGCTCTATTGAAGCGGAAGAGATCGTCGTTCCAGCTCACCGCCAACGAGTTGGCCGGCCACAGAACACCAGCGGAGAGCGGTGTCACCGAGTACGAACGCCAGAACACGAGCTGGAAAGTAGACTTCCGGAACACGCAGCGATCCACAAGCTCGACGGCGAATACCAGAAGAGTTATGAGTACGGCCGAGCACGCCACCGCTTTCATGTCCAAGAAGACCCCCGCCAGAACCGATTTCCCATTACCGCCGTTTGCACACAAGAGCGACTCGGCCACAGGATGCAAATGCGACACTATATCGACTGTCTGGATGTTCGTCACTGGTGTCTGGCGCAGCGAGATGAAGCGGAACTGAGAGACGATCGTCATTGACGAGATGAGCGCAATTGAGAACTGTGGTAATCCCCAAACGCCATCCAGCGGAGACCAATTGCCCCGCGTTGCTGCGAATACGACCAAGTGGGCAGCACCACCGATAATCCACACGTTGCGCATTTGAATGGAGCTGAAGACAATGAACTCAGTCGCGTTCATGCGGAAGAGACCGTTGAAGGCGTCAAACTTTTGCTCCATGAGCTCGTAGACCATGGGAGAGTCGATTGTGTGTGCTAGAAGGTAGCACGCAAGCGGGAAGGAGCTGCCGTAGGTGATGACTTGGCTTGGGACTTTAAAGAACTTCACGAGGGTTCGTCGTGCGACCTCGAGTTGACTGTTCGCACAGTTTTGCGCCTTCGGATTGAGCCTCCACGTAGCGTTGTGCCTTTCTCTGGATGCAGCGACGTGGCATCCATAAAGCAGCGCCCCCAAGCGGATCCAGTAGTAGACCTGTGCAACCCCTCTCAGCACAGTGACGATCCAACGCCACTGGAGAATGTCCGTCGTGAAAGTCTCGCCTTCGTAGCGGTAGTCGTCCAAGACGTAAGTAGTGCAGACACTCGAACGTGAACACTGTCGGACGCGAAAGATGGTGAGGACATCCGCTCCTCTCTTCGCGACGAAGGTGAGTCCACCGCGATGGATCGTGCTGCCCCCCAGTCCTTCGAGGATCAGCATATCGACCGTCGCATTTGGATATGCAGTTTGGGATTTGTTGAGTCGGCTCGCAGCGTGCTTAGAGACGTGACCGACGGCGATACACTCGGGCTCGCCGGGGTTGCACGAGTGCGCGAAGTTTGCCCAGTGCTCGTCGCAAAAGTAAGGTCGAACACCGTCATACTCTCGAGAGCAAATGTCTCTGAATGTGCCACTGCTTCGCAGAGTGTGAGACGCCAGGACTTCTGGGCTGTAGTAGATGGCTCTGCACGTTCTCCACAGCGGAGTCGAGAAGATTTGCGGAAGTAGGTAGTGGTGGATCCGGTCGAAGAACTCGTAACTTGCTCGCAACTGCAAAGTCTGTGGCCGAAGGCGGCTGTAGCTGGAGTGCTTTGTCGACAGTTGCGCTGTTGTCATCTGCTGACCGACCGGCATCGATAAGTTGCTCACTGCATCCACGAGCCCATCCAGCATAGTGAAGCCTGTCGATGGAGAGAGGAACTCTCCATCGGTGCATACGCCTCGGTACAGTACACACGCTGGAAATGTCGAGACATTGAGGAACTCAGCAAAAGTGCGCATTGTGAGTGACGTGGTGTCGTACTTGTACCCCCAGAGCGCCGCGGGTTTGGCTGACGTAATATTGCTGAGGTCTGCGCTGTGTCTGAAGAATGTATTGCCAGAGTAGGCGTACGGCCCGAAGTTGACATAGACGTTCGGCTCGACGGTGTGGAAGGCGTTGAGATTGCTGATTGCAAATTCTGTGCGCAGGAAGTTCGAGAGAAGCAAGATGTACGCACATACCGACATCACGCATTGGATCCACGAGAACTGGATCGCCTCGACAGAGTCCAAGCCGCGGCGGTGTTGGTGTCGGCTTGAGAGCAACCTTCGTTGCGATGTTCCTTGGTGTCCATCTCGAAATGCATGCTGTGCCGAGAGCATTCTGGAGGCAGCAATGTCGATGATCCTCATCGCCAGAGTGTCGTCGTGTCACCTTCGACAAGCCTCAAGTGCGCTCGCGGACTAACAATAGCACACTGTGCGAAGCGAACCCCATTCGAGCGGCGAAAGTCCGATAAAGCGTTGGGCTCGATCGTTGCAACACTGTTGACTAATGACCGAGATGTTCGTTCGGACCGAGTTGGATCGGGAAGCGCGTTCACTCGTTTCCGAGGCGGGAAACCCTCGCCAGCACAGCACCCCGAAACCGTTCCCGTGAATTCATGCAATCTTGGGCGATCGGTCGTCGAGCCCTGCTCTATTCCATGAACTAACAGTGCGATGGTCACCGATCTTGTCACGTTGCTCTGGTGGCGAAGTAGATTGTAGACGTCGCCACTGGTGATGGGATACTTCTGCTCAACGAGGACGCAGCATGTATATCTGGTTTCAGTGGAGTAAGCGCAGCGGCACTCAAGTGTGTGTGTGTGTGTGTGTTGGGGGGGGGGCTACGACATTAGTGGGTTCTCGAGGATCAGCGCAGATCGGAGGTGATCTTGTGCTCACAAAACATTGTTTTCTGAAAACGATGAGCAATTCAAATTGCCAGATCATACTAAATGCAAGTGAAAACTTAGACTATTATTTACCGAAAAGTATGCGAAACTCATTTTTGATTCCCAAAAACACTCCAAAAAAATCATCGTCGCAACGATCAGCATGGCGGCGACACCGGATGGCGACCAGCGGCGGCGACGCGCGGTCGTGTTCGTGCTCATCGACGGCCTCGCGGACGTCTCGCTGCGCGAGCTGGATGAACGCACGACGCTCGAGGCCGCGCACACCCCCGCCATGGACGCCATCGCGCGTGCGTGACGCTGCCTCCTCGCTTTCTTCGCTATCGGATCCTCACATGATATCTTGTGCCAAACCATCAGGCGGGGGCATAACGGGCTTGCTGGACCCCGTGGCGCCGGGCTTCGCATGCGGCAGCGACACGGCGCACATGTCGATTCTCGGTTACGACCCCGTCGTGTGCGTTCGCTGTGACCTTCCGAGTCGAGCAGCTCAGGTGACAAACGGCTGACGAACGAGCGAACGGTGTGATGTTGCAGGCACTACCGCGGCCGCGGGTCCTTTGAGGCCATGGGCGCCGGGCTGCCAATGGACAAGGGCGACGTCGCGTTCAAGTGCAACTTCGCGACCGCCAGAAAGGTGTGTGTGTGTGTATGTGGGGGCGTGATGACGACGACGCATCAACCGACACATACGATATCTCGGCTGATCCCCAGAACGACAAGGGCGAGCTGATCGTCGAGCGCCGGCGCGTGGACCGCAACTTCCCGGCGTGGGGCATCGAGCTGTGCGCGTTCCTGGATGGTGTTCCTGTGCCGGCGTTCCCGCACGTGCACGTGGCGACCAAGTACGCGACGGAGCACCGCTGTGGTATCGTCTTCAAGGGCGCGGGGCTCTGCGACAAGATCACGGGCACAGACCCGCTCAAGGACAAGTGCGTCGTCGTGTGGCTGGGGTTCCCTTCGTACACTCTGTGCACAGACACTCATCTACTTTCTGATGCTTCGTTTTGTGTGGATGTACAAAGCCTCCCGCTGCAGACGTCTGTGCCGCTCGACGCGTCTGCTGAAGCTGCGTACTCGAGCAAGGTGCTGAACGAGGTCTCGGCGGTGATCCGCGAGCGCCTGTCGAGCCACCCGATCAACGTCGCGCGCGAGCGCCAGGGCAAGCCCCCGGCGAACGTCGTGCTGCTGCGCGGGCCGGGTGAGCGCATTAATGTGCCGACTTTTGAGGAGGTCCACGGCCTCAAGGCATTCATGATCGCGCCGACGTGCATCATCGCTGGGCTTGGCATGTCGCTCGGCTTCGATCTCGTCAAGGCGCCGGGTGCTACGGGTGACTATCACTCGAACCTGTTGTCGAAGGCCGAGACGGCGCTCGGGCTGCTGGCGCACGGCACGTACGACTTCGGCTTCGTCCACGTTAAGGCGGTCGACGACGCCGGCCACGACCGCGATGTGCAAAAGAAGGTGGGGTTGGCTGGCGTGAACTGTGTGATTGCGTGTAACTTACCCGCTCGTTCGCGCGCTTCGCAGATCCACTTCATCGAGAAAGCGGACGAGATGATCGCTCGTCTCGTCAGCGGCGTGAAGGAGCAGCTCGGCGACAACCAGGACGTGACGATTGTTGTCACGGGGGACCACACCACCCCCGTCAAGTACGGCGACCACACGTTTGAGCCGGTGCCTGTTGCGATCGCGCGCGTCAAGAACGTGCACCTAAACGAGAGCTTCTCCGCCGCCGACTTGTCGTCGTCCCCGTCGTCGCCGCTGACCGACGGCGTGCAGAGCTTTGATGAACTGAGCGTCGCGCGCGGCAGTCTCGGCCGCTTCGCCGGCGACCAGCTCATGGACGTGATCAAGAAGTTCCGGGTGTTCGAAGCGTAGAATAGCGTGCCTGTCGTTGTGCTCTCTCTCTTGTCACGAGCGTGGGTGGCCCACATTTTTCCCCGCGATAATGAACAGAGAGGCTAGCGCTCCCTTCCTTTCCTCAACCTTGTGCTGCCGTCTTCTTCTGCGTGGCCTGGAAGCGGCTCGGCACCTCGAGTTCGCGCGGTACGGGCTGCTTGGTCTCCTCGAGCAGCTGCTTGAGCTCCTCTGCGATACCGCACTCGCTCGTGAGGAACGCCGTGACGCTGCCGCGCTGATACGAGCCGTCAGGCTGCCGACGCCTGCCCGTGCGTCCACAGCGGTGGATGTAGTCCTCGATCGAGTGTGGCATGTCGAAGATCACCACGTGCTCAACGTCAGCGAAGTCCAGGCCGCGTGCCGCCAGGTCGGTCGCCACGAGCACGTCGACGTAGCCTTCGCGGAACGCCGCGAGCACCTGAAACCGGTACGTCTGCGACTTGCCCCCATGGAGCGGTGCGGCGTGGAACTGCTCGCTCTGCAGCACGCGCGCGACAAAGTCCACGCTCTCATGCGAGTTGCAGAACACGAGCACGGGCGGCGCCCGGATCGCGCGCAGCACCTGGAGCAACCGCTGCTTCTTCTCGGCGAAGCGCATGAAGAGCACCGACTGCGCGATTTGCAGCGGCGTGCGGCCGGTCCGCTCGCGACCCATGCCAACGCGGACCGTCAGTGGGTCGCGCACGGCCGAGCGCGCAAGGCGGGCGAGGAAGTGCGGCAATGTTGCCGACCAGAGCAGCGTCTGGCGCCCGGTGGCGCTCGAGAGTTGTAGGATGCGCCGCAACTGCGGCTCCATCTCGGCATCCAGCATGCGATCCACCTCGTCGAACACGAGGAACCGCAGGCACTGGAGCGACACGGCGCCACGCTCAATCATGTGCAACAGGCGGCCGGGCGTTGCCACGACGACACGAATCGCGCCCGCGTTTTGTCGGATCAGCGCCAGCTGCGACTGCAGCGCCACGCCGCCACACACACCGAGCACCGCGAACGCGTCGCCGCGGAGCAGCCACTGGGTGTCCGCACTAGCGTCGTCGTCGGCGGCGGTGCCAGAGGCGGCAGCAGCAGTAGCTGTGGGGCGGACGAAGTGGTGTAGCTCGTGGAAGAGCTGCTCCATGAGTTCCCGCGTGGGCGCCACGAGCAGCGCGACTGGGACGGCCATCGAGTGTGTTGGTTGCTGTTGTTGGTACTGATACTGATACTGCTGGTCGCGCGCGAGCAGTGCGAGTAGTGGCAGCAGGAAGCAGAGGGTCTTGCCGCTGCCCGTGGGCGCGAGCCCCACGACATCACGGCCGCTCAGCGCCGCCGGGATCGCCTGCATCTGGATGGCGGTGGGCGTCGCGAGACCGCGCGCGCGCAGCACTCTGTCGGGCGGCGTTCAGCTCTCTGTCGCTTTCACACACAGCAAACTAGCAGGCAAGAGACGCACTGTAGGACGTCGACGGGCAGTCCCATGCGCTCGAACGCGTCGACGGGCGGCGGCGCAGCTGCGGCGGATGCTGGTGACGCGCTCGCGTCGACGCTGATGTCGTGCTCCAGACGCGCCCATGCCGCCAGCTGCGCCGCGTCGACGTCTTCGTCGTCGTCTGCCGCCGCAGTGCGCAGACGCTTGGGGCGAGGAGACCCCATAGTGATGTGCGGGATCAATTTGGGTTAAATGGACTTGGTCGCGGTTAATAGGTCGATGACATTAACCTGAGCGGTCGATACTCGTTCGGATGCTACCTACTTCCTACCTACCCGAACATGCGCGCGGCCGTGCGCGAGACGATACCGAGGATCTCCTCGATCTCGTCCTCGGCGAAACGCTTCTGCAGGCTCGGGATGAGCGCCACAGCCTCCTCCACCTCCTCCGGGTTCAGGTTCGACAGGCACGCAATCTCGAACTCCTCGAGCCGGAACTCGGCCACCTGGCCCTCCACCTCGCGCTGGAACGCTAGCGACATGAGCGCTCTGAGCAGCAGCAAAGATGCCAGAGAGAGAGAGATGGTTAGATCGTCTGTTGGGGCGCTGCACTTGTGGACGCATGCCGGCCTCCAAGCATCACATCGACCACGCACTCTCGCAGTTCCGTCACGGACGCCTGGTTCGCCACCGGGTCCTTCGTGCCGCTGAAGCGCTGCACGTACGAGTACGTCTTCTGGAAGACGCTGCGTGCATTGCAAAGAAGGTGGGTCCGTGAGCCACCCGACTTCCGACGCTGTAGCAAGTAGCGGACGCCCAGCCGCACCCCGTGAGCTGCTTCTCCTGGTTCTCGTAGTCGGACTTCTGCTTCTCGAGAATCACGGCCACCTCGGCGTTCGAGAGGCAGGTTTCGTTGCGGAAGTCGTCGCCCAGGTTGAGCTCCGCGGCGTCCTCCGTGTCGACGACGTGCTGCGGGTTGGACGACATCGTTTGCTTTTGAGGTTCGAGTCGGGAAAGCTTAGATTTTGATCCAGATCCCGCTGGGTTCCTAAACCTGTTCCAGAAGTCTAGATTTGGATCCGACACTTGTGCCATGAGCCCGATTAACTACCACAGCCGCATTTTGTGACAGTTTGCTACAATCGGCTTCATTTGCGACAATGGCGCTCCTGGGAACGACTGGCGCGGTGGTCGCGCGCGTGTTGCGCCGCGAGTTCTCGGCCAAAGCTGGGGCCGGTGGCGTCGCCGGTGCGGCTCCACACCTCTCTTCCTGCCTAGTGCATGCTCTCAGCTCCTCATACATGTAATGCTTGCTTGTTTTCTTCCTCCAGGCGCCAAGATCACGGGCATCGCGCGCTTCTACAAAGAAGTGGGGGTGAAGGCTGTGGTGGACGGCGATAGCGAGCGGGAGCTGCACGCCGTGACGCTGGACGGCAAGACGGTGAAAACCGGCGGGCGCACGCCCATGCGCCTGCCCAACCGCGTGCTGGCGGTCGCCGTGGCGCACGAGTGGGACGCGCAGACGACGGACATCCGCCCGGCCACCATGCCGCTCATGACGCTTGCGTCCACGGCGCTGGACCTGGGCACGACGTCGAGCGCCGCAGAGCTCGTGAACGAGATGATGCACTACTTCCACACGGACACTGTGTGCTACCAGGTCACGGCCGACCAGATGGAAAAGCTCGCAGCGCTGCAGAGCAAGAAGTGGGGGCCGCTTCGCCAATGGTTCGCCAAGGAGTTCGGCGGCGACCTCGACGTGAGCCATGGCACCATCTCGGGGCTCACGCACAGCGAGACGATCGTCAACAACGTGCGCGCGGCGCTCGAGCAGGTTGGCAGTGCGGATGGTTGAGGCTGCGCGGTGGGTGTTCTCAGAGCTGACACAGCGTTGTGGGGAGCAGCTGAACGACTACGAGCTCGTATCGCTGCGTCTCGCGACCAAGGAGTGCAAGGTACGGCGATTGGCTACTGCCCCGTCAAGTGCGAGAGTAGAATGAACTGGAAGCTCATGCGTGATCTGTGGTGGTTGCTGTTGCTGCTCCTATAGTCGCTCATCACGGCGCTCGCGCTGTTCAAGCGCCACATCACCGCCAAGGACGCAATGGAGCTCTCGCGCCTGGAGGAAGAATTCCAGATTGGCCGCTGGGGACTCGTTGAGGGCGGCCACGACCTCGATCGCGTCAACTGCGCCGTGAACCTCTCGAGCGCGTCCACGATGCTCTGGATGCTCCAGAACGAGCAGCAGTAGGCGAGTGAGCTGTTGCTTTCACTCGTCTCGTAGGAGAAGGAAGAAGAGAGAGGCGGGTGAGCACAAGATGTAATAGACAGCGACAGCGATATTGCAATGCGAACGAACGCTTCCACGTCATTGTGTTCCTTCCTTATACTCACGGAATGCAGAAGTGTACAAATGCATCGACAATCGCTCCTAAAGGGCTGCGTACGTTGCGAGCAAGAAGCAGAGACGCTCCACGCAGCCTTGTTTCCCATCATGAGCACTCAGATGCGCAGCACGTACGCGAGGTTCGTGGTGAGCTCTTTTTCTTCTTTCGAGGTGTTCTCGGTCGAGAAGAACTGGCGGCGGAAGAGCACGACGATGACCGCGATCGTCGCTACGACGAAGACTACGCAGGAGATAACGATCGCGACCGTGTGGTTCTTGCCGCTGGTGTTCTGAGTATTTGCCGCGCTGTCGCTTCCCTGAGCAGAATTTGACGGCTTGCAGACTTTGCACTCGGCACCATCGCACAGTTCGAGCGCGAGCCCGGCCGAGGACGAGTCTGTGAGCTCGCCAGCAGTGGCTGCTTTGTCAACGCAAATCGTGGTTGGCATGCGCAGGAATAGTCGGCTCGACAGCGCGCCAGGGAGGCTCGAGATCGACACGGACGGCGACAAGTATTTCTGCTCGTGCAGCAGCGCCGAGGCTTCGACCACGCGCTCGGACGGCGCTTCGGCATCTTGCATCTGCAGCACTGCGATAGCAGCGCTTGATGCTGAAGAAGTGAGCGCCATTGCAGCGATGTCACTCGGCTTGCAGCTCGCGGCGATGTGCGCGAGGAGAGTGGAGGCGCGCGTCGTCGTCGGCTCTCCGGCATCCTCGTTCCAACTTTCGTTCCACTCTGCGACTCCAAGACAGGTGGTGGTGGGATTGTCGGCGCCGGCTGCAGAAGACTGGAAACGAGCCCATCGGAACGGAACATGCTGTTCACATCAACAAAGTCCAGAGGCACATATCGCGACAAGTTAGTGACGAGTTCAGTGTTCGCTATGGTCACCAGGAGTCATCGCACCTCGTGGAAGCTGCCTTCCTGCACGAGCATCCAGCGCTCGCGGCGATACAAGAACCTGTCGCTGTCGCTCGAAGCGTATCCCTCGCCAGCGAGTTGGGACTGCAGCGTCGATCGACCGGCCTCGCCGTCGCCGACCAGGACGAAGTCACTCGACGCTGTCTTCACTGCCGCCGCGACTTGGTGCGAGCTGTTTGCAGTCGACGCGTTCGCAATTCCAGCATTTGCAGTCGGTGCCGACACCGACGGCGCGGAGAAGGAAGCGAAGAGTTTGAGGCCTTTTGAGGGCGTTGATGTCTCACCGAGTCCCCAGTGCAGTTTCGTCAGCAGCAGCAGCAGTGCCAGCGCTCGACACGGAACCATTATCTCGCAACCTCCAGCCAAACGAGCGTCAACAAGTGGTTCTTTCTGTGCGCGTGCGCGTGGTTTCCGAAGCGAGTCGCAAAGTGATCGACCGAGCGGCCGCAACATCGGGGCCGTTATAGTGAGCCGGTTCTGCAGCATCGCAGCACCACATTTCCAGAATGCTTTTGGTGGACTGCACGGTCCAATGGCCATGGGCTCCGAGCGCCACGAGCAGACTCGCAAGCGCAGAAAACTTTCCAGACTGACGCGCTCCTCACCACCTGACAGCGCGAACAGTGCGTCAAGCGAGCAAGCAAGTCTCGCGCTCGAGTTCGACGTGGATAGGCGAGGTCTCAGATCGAAGAAGCTCCTGACTCACTCTTCAGAAGCAACCTATCATACAGCGCATGCTTTCTCCCAGGATTGCTTTTGGCGGGCTTTTTTGGCATTTCAAACGAAACTACTTGGAGTTTGTATGCGGCGGGTCCCCCGCTGCTGCTTCATTCGAAAGCAGACGCAGCAGCAAGCGAGCGATGGCCGCGCGGGTGCGTCGGCCGCTCTCGCCCGCCAGCGACGCCCGCCCGCCCGCCCGCTCACTCACGCACGCGGCCTTCGCGCATTCCCTCGCTTTTTTCACACAGGACATGGACGACTTGGAGGCGCTCATGCCGCGGACAAAGTGCGTTCGCTGTGCGCATCTGCTGCGGCCGGTGCGAGGAAGTGCCTGACGCCGCGCTCGGGTGCGGGCTCTGCAGGGTGGCGAACGAGCGCGCGCACGTGGACGCGCGCAGTCTGCGCCAGTACATGGAGGCGGCCAAGGTACGCGCGCAATAGGGAAGCTGCATGGCGGTCGCGAGCCTCACACGCTCTGTGTGTCTGCTGGACTGTGCGTCTCGCCTGCAGCAAGGAACGCCCAACATGATCTCCAAGTGCGTGCGCGGCTGAGCTGCTTTGCGTCGAGAGAAAGAGCGAGGTCGTTGATGTAAATGTGGGCGATTAGGCGCTCCTCTGTGATGGTCCGCGGAGATGTGCGCAAGGACGACCAGGGCTTCGAGGACATCGACGAGTTCTGGGCCGACGATGACGACTTCGATCCCAAGGACGACGACGACGAGGAGGAGGACGAGGACGAGGACGACCGTACGCGCGCTTGTGGACGGCGAATCAGCCACTGCATCAGATCTTAGAATGTGTATATCTGATAATCGGTGGTGGTGATCGTCGTCGTGACACACAGCCAGCGTGAACGTGTCGATGGGCTCCATGACCAGCGAGCGTCAGGTGCGGCTCTCGGGGCTCAGCGCGCAGAGCCACGACTTCGACTTGGGCGACGACGGGAACCTCTCGACCGACACGATGGATCTGGACGACGAGCCGGACGCGGCGGCTGCTACGACGACGACGGCCGCGACTCCGCGGTTCTCGAAGCGCAGCACGACGTCCTCGCCTGCGCCGAGCCATGACTTCAACATGAGCATGTCGTTCGACACGGGCTCCGCGATGAAGGCGATCCCGATCCCATCCAAGCGCGCCAACTATGACCTCGACCCTGTGCGACAAATGCTCGCGAGGAAGTCGCTCCAGCCGCTGTCTCCGACTCGAGTGTCGCTGCCGCCCGCGCGCGACAGTGCCGGATCGCTCCGGTCGGACCAGAAGCGGAAACGCGATCTGTTCGGGGGCGACGATGGCGGTGCCGACGGCTTCCAGGACGGCACGAGCAGCCCGTTCTCGCCCGGTGTCTCGCCGCTTTCGAACGGTGCGTGAGGCTGTCCATCTGTTGAGCTCTGGTGTCATCTCCAGCCAGTTTAAATGATGGTTGTGTATCTAACGCAGTGAGCGAGCGCGACCTCGACGCGATCAAGCTCTCGACCAAACGGGGGTCTGCTGGGTCGCCCATCGTCAGCAAGAAGCTGTTCACACGCGGCAAAGAAGCGGATGCCAAGCGTCCGGCGAAGGGTAAAAGTCAAAGCAAAGCGGCGGTGGCGGGTGCATCGACGAAGTCCTCAGTAAGCAAGGTAGCAAAGCCTGTGAAGAAGGCGACGAAGCGGAAGAACGCGCAGAAGGCGACGGCAACATCCGACGACTCGATGGACCAGCAGACCGACAACGACAAGTCCATCACCGCCAACACGAGCGACGAGGACAACGACAATGACGCTGACAGCGACTTTGAGCTCAAGCGAGCGAAGAAGGCTCGCAATGGACGCACAGCAGCGGCGGCGTACACGCGCAACATCTTCGATGACTCGACCGACGTCGACGACGACGAGGCTGCTGGTGTCCGGCGGTCTAAGCGCCGGCGCTTCAAGCCGCTTGCGTGGTACAAGGGTGAGCACTACATCTATGAGCGTCGCGAGTCAGGCGTGGGGCTTGTGATCCCGACCGTGGCGGGCATCGAGCGCGCGGGCACGTCGACGCCCACAAAGACCGCGCGCAAGTACACAAAGCGCGTCGGCGCCGCGCAGAAGGCGATCAAAGCGTTCCCGCGCTCGCAGCTGCCGAAAGACCTGAAGTACCAGGATGGTGAGTGGGCGGAGCTGTACGACACGACGGCGGGCTGCGTGAACAGCATGAACGTGATCTGCCGCGCGAGCGAGATCCAGCACCGCGAGCTCCCGAGCGTAGACGGCGAGCAGCCCGGGTTCGCTGGCCAGAGCTTCAACCTGCGCAGCGTGTACCCGTTCTCGCGCTGGATCTGCGGGCGCCTGGGGCTGCCTCCGGGCGCTGCAAAGGAGGCTGAGAGCGTGGGCGACGCTGTGCAAGTGTTCTACGTGACGAGCTGCCAGCCCAAGTCGGTGGAGGTGGCGTTCGGGCCCGTCACGGACGAGTACTTCGACACGTCCAAGGCGACGCGGTTCCTGCTGAACCCCGGCGACGAGTTCTACGTGCCGTCGCGCAACGCCTATTATTTAAAAAACTACTCGTCGGCGACGGCGTGCGAGCTGCACTTCACGATCATGAAGCCCGACCTGCCGGCGACTGTCGTCACGGCTTCCTCTGCCGCTGCTGGCGCGGGTTCGGATGCGGATGCTGCATCCAGCGATGGATCGCCCGACGCAGCGGACGCAAACGTCAACATGCGAAGATCCAAGAAGACAAAGCGCCTCAAGCCGTGAACGTCGCTGTGTCAGTGTTGGGTGGTCTTCGTTGCCTAAGAGACGGTAGAATCGGACACTTGTTGGTAACACGTACGCTACGACTACCGCTGTCGTCACGGTCGGCGCCGCCTCCATGAACATCCATCCATCTATCCATCGATCCGTTCATCTATCCATCCATCCATCCATCCATCCATCCATCCATCCATCCACCCATCCACCCATCCATCCGATCTCGCTCCCTCTGGAGATTGACGACATCGCGAGTTGAGTGAGGCTCAGAGAGCACTGTCGCCCAGATGTTCTCCAGGGTGTTCTGCTTGGCCAAGCGAACATCAAGTCGGCTGTTCGTCAGGACACCGAACACACGCATCACGACTCCAGAGAGCGCAGCGAGTCCCCTCCTGACTCTCGTCGTGCTGGTCATAACGGAGAAGACTGAAGGCGTCGTTGCTCATGCAGCGCATGACACAAGGAGGTAGCGAACCAAAATGCCCATGTATTCATTCTACTTGGGCGAATAAATGGAGGGGGCGCTGACGCCTGCGTCCGGAGCCTCGTGCGTGTGTCGGTCGTACTGGTACATCGTCGTCTATCTGTCTCTGTGGGATACTCTACCTAGCCTAGTGTTTCTTGAAAGTGCTGCTGCTGTGTGGTGTATGTGCGGTGGGATCAACGACGGCGCAGCTTCAGTTCGCCGCCCCGCAGCGCAGCTCGTGCAGCTGCGAGCGCGTGAGCCGCAGGTCGAGGCTTGCGCCCCAACCGCACATCTGCTCGAATGAGTCGTGCGTGAGCTCCACCTGCTGCACGATCTCCTCCGAGCTCGGGTGCTCCACGAACTTGAGTGTCTTGGCGAACGTGAACGGCACGTGACCAACCGCCGAGTGGCACGCGTCGCGCTCCGCCATCGAGTCCCCCACCGACACGAAGTTGTAATACACCGCTGGCTCGCTCGCGGCGACCGCCGCTGCTGTCTTGGCGTCGCTCTGCTGCATGAAGCACTTGCGCGCGATGAGCTGCATGACTTCGTGCTTCCAGCTGTTTGAGTCGCCCCCAACGCCGAACGTCTGCTCATACCAGCTGCGCGCCGACACAATGTGGATGTCGGCGAGCTCGAGCACCTGTTGCACACTCGGCAGGTAGAGCGCGCACGACATCTCAACCCAGCCGTACTCGGCAGCGGTCACGACGAACACGGGGCCATACGACACAGCCTTCCGCAGCAGGCGTACGACGTTTGCCTCGATGAGCGCCAGCATGCGGCGCTGCTCGCGCGTCGCCAGAATCTGGTGCCCGCGGTACTTGGGCAGCAGGTTCTCCGCGTGCAGCCATGAGCTCGGGCAGAGCGTGTCGTCCCAGTCGAAGACCACGACCGTTCGCTCGCGCACCGACGCCGAGGACGCGGCGGCAGACACGGCGCCAGCAGACGAAGCGCCATTGCTGCTCGTGTGGCTCGCGGCATTGGCCGCCGCCGCGCGCTTAAGCTGTTGCTGCTGCTGCTGGCGCAGGCGGTGCTGGCGCAGCGCTGTGTCGTCAAGGAAGACGCGCTCGCTGGGCGCGCGCATCGTGTCGACGGTCGAGAACGCCATGTGCGCGGGGCTGCTGGGGACGGCTTGGCGACGACGACGACGGCGTCGACGGCGGCTGGCTGGCTGGGTGGCTGGCTGGCTGGCGGCGACGATGGCGATGGCCACTGTGCCCGGCGAGAGAGAGAGGTTCGCTTTGCGGCGACTTTTTTGCAAAGTGAAAAGGCTCTTTCGGCTCGAAACAGAGTAGTTCGAGGGAAGGGGGCCGGCTTACAAGTGGTGCGTTCAGTTAGTATGAGCTCCAGTATCGCGACATGGCTCCCTATCCACCACACCAGAGACACACGAGGCGACTGCCCAGAAAACGTGCGAATTCGAGGACGGCAGAAGTTGAATGCTGCTACTACATCGACGAATGCATAAAAAATCCGGCAATCGAGCGGTCAAATGCGTGCATCGCTTTATCCTAACATCCGATGATTGGTAGCAATAGATGGAGACTTGGGAGGAAAGAAGACATACACTCTCACACTTTTTCCACCAATCCGAGCGGTGCGTCAAGTCTGGCGTGCGTGGAAACTGGGAGGAGCGAAAAGTGGATACCCCTCTTGGTGTTCTTGTCGTCGTTTTGTTACTGCACTGGTTATCAAGCAGGGAGCTTCACTACATGGAGCATGAACTTGTGCATGCGCTGCTTGTTACTCATGCGCGCTCACTGCGCTCCAAGCGAGAGCTTTGTGTCGAGCTGTTAACGACCAAAACCTTATTTGATACAGAGATGTGTGTTTCGAAAACTCGCTGAAGCGTGTAACCGTCGTAACTGTCGGTTTCATAGCGGTAGTCTATGAACAGTGTCTATGCAGTACAATGCTATTTTAGCGAGAGAATGCTTCGGGTCACTGCACGTAGCCAATTCACGGGGGCGGACCACACGATATTTCAAGCAGACTTTTGACCCAATGAAGTCCAATCAAGAACGCCAATTTGCGAGGTGACCGCCACACCATGACTCGCGATAGCATGAAGGATATGACATGCACGAGATGACCGCAAAAGCGCGACCGCTCCCACTCGATCGCCACTATGCGCTGTGCCAACTTCTGGAAATGTCGCTTGTAGCAGCGTTGCGCGCGGCTTTGCATTTTTCGCGTTTCCCCCGCACATTCGACTCGGTTCGACTCGGTTCACTATAATCAGATTCCCTCAGCTTTGGAAAAATGCTCCAATGTTGAGACACTGTTCGGACTCGAAGAAGTTGTCTTCTGCTGATTTAGCTAGAAGTGAAAAGAGCTATAAACCTAACCAGGGTGTTAAACACCTCAACAAAGTGGAGCTGGCACCTGCTTGTTCGGTCACCTTGTTCGGTGCGTCATCCTACACTCGCTTCGCGCTCTCAGCCTCTAGCCCGGCAAAACAGAACTGGTTCCTTCAAGAGCTTGACCGCTCTGCCGTCGCTCCTTCACTTCTTTCGCCTGTGATAGCGTTTTCAGATACGCGAGGATCTCAGGGATATGGCTGTGGTTCGCTTCGAGAAACTCGCGCGCAGGTTTCCAAAACGCTGGCTGGAACTGCGTCTTGTGCGACCGCAGGCACCAAAGCAACAGCGAGAGCTGGTATCCTCTCAGCAGATGCGCCTTCGCAGAATACCCTTGGTGGAGCACGGCAAGCTCGAGCACGTTCGGGTCGATCACGAGGTTCCCGAACGAGTTCATCAGCACAACCGTGCCGACATTCGTGTACGACAGCGCTTTCGGTGTCTTCGGCGGTAGCTTCGTGACCACGTCCGAGGCATTTACAAATGCAAACGTTGCCGGCACGGCGCGGTTATACTTCTTTTTGAACGCTGTGTTCCCGACGCGAGGACACCCAAACGTAGTGCACGTGACGTTCGCGATCTTGAGCTGCACGACGAGATCGAAGCTGCAAAGCGCCGCCAGTGCGCCTCCGAGGCTATGACCAGTCACGAGGATCTTGCGCGGCTCGTGGCTGTGCAGCTGCTTGACTCGAGCGAGCACGCGCTTTTCAACGGACAAGTACGCTGCGTAGAAGCCGGAGTGGACTTTCGGCGGATTCCGTTTGCACAGCAGCCAGTGGAGCCAGGTGCGCTTGGAGCTAACAGCAGCAAACTCGGCGTTGTTAGCACGTTGCGACCTCGCTGTCAGCGATGGCACCTTCGAGAAGTCGAGGTGTTTGGCTGTCAAGTGGAGCGCCATCGCGGCGTTCAGATCTGTTCTCGCGTTCTTCTTGCTCGAAGTCCCACGAAACGTAACCGCGATCCATGTTGCGGACTCCAAGATGAGACAATGCGTGTCCGTGACCTTGTCTTGGATGATCTCAACGATGGAGAACTCCGGGTCGCCCACTAGCGTCTGGATATGCGTGATTTCGGATTGAGGGTCCTTGAATGCACTCTCGTGTTTTCCGCAGGCGTACACAAGTTGTGTGAGGTTGAACGCGGTGATCTGTATGGCCATGATGAAGTGCGCTGGATCAATTTGTTCGATATCGCGCAGGTTCGCAAACTTCGTCTTGAGGTGTACGTCCGACTCGTACAGGAAGTACTTGATCCGTTGGTGCTTGATTTTGATTGTGTTTGATGCAACGAACCAGCCCTTGAGCCCCACCGAGTCGTCGGGCAGAGCGCAAAACATGGCAGCGACTAGCCACACGGCCACGCAGAACAAGAACCCGAGCTGGAGCTGCACAGCTCCAAGCTGGACCACTCGGATCGCTCTCGCCTTGCCGTCGTCGCGGTCTACCTCATTGAAGAACCGATCGAACGGAGTTATCCACGCAGCGATGTGACCGCCGACCGTGATGTACACCACTGTGTCGCGAAAGTAGAGCACGAATACGTGGAACTCGGTGAAAATCCGAGCAAACTCCTCGACGAAAATGTGCTGGAACGCCCTGTGTGCACACGCGCTCTTGTAAAACGCGATCGCGAGCAGCACTGCATCGTACGTCGTGATCACGATGCTATCCACGAGCAAGAACGGTTGCTGGATCTCCTTTTCATGCTGTCGAATCAAGCGAGCAGGTGTGATGAAATTCGTCATTGGAAGAAAGTCGAACACGACCGAGTTTCGCCACCCTAGAGCAATGCGAAGCGCAATGTAGATGAGAATTAGCACTGGAACGACTTGAGAGAAGCGTTTGCTGCTGATGTACTGGATGCAGCGCCATTTGCTAGTTCTTTGTTCGCCAGGTTCCAGCGTAGGTTGCTCGATAACCGACCAGCCCGCGACCAAGTTGATGTAGAAATCGCTCAGATGTGTGAGGAGGAAGTAGACAAGAGCTGCCATCAGAGTGTTGGTCGTTCCCATGAGCTCCCGACTGATACTCGAGCGCGGATGCAGCGCATTCCACGCGTTCGACGCGAGTGAAAGCAAGGAGAACACCCATGTGAACCCCGCCAACCGAAGAATCTCAATCTGGATGCGCTGGCGTCTTGAATACAGCAGGATTCGGCGGATATACAAACTCGATACGAGGAGCATCGTCAGTTGGATCGTGGCGTCCATCAAAACGCCTTTTCCTCCGAGATCATCTTGGCTACTCTCGCTCTCTGCGCCCTGCTGAGCATAGGGTCCTGCAACGCCAAACAGGATTTGCATCGCCATGCCTGCGATCACGACAGCTCGGACAGACATATGAAGAATTCGGATGTCTGACGTTGCCAGCGTGCCCAGTTTCAGGTGCGAATGCTCGGTGACCTTAAGCACGTTCCGCTTGAGTGCTTTCCTGTTGAATGCCGCGGACTTCCTCGACACATACGCTGTAACGCACGCCTCGTCATGTACCAGGTGCTTTACGACGCCGGTAGGCTGTCTGTGAGTCTGGTGGATGGGAGTGGTGATGATGAGTTCGTCGAGCCGCTGCTGTCGCGCTCGTCCTTGGCGTGCTTCCGACAATGAAGGAGCTGAGATTTGAGGCACTGCAGCACTGCTTTCTTTCGAAGCGCCAAAGACACTCGCACTATCGCGAAATCCATCGTTGTCAACTATGTGATTGCCATCGTCACAAGTACCGGGAATCGCCGGTGTCCAGCACCCTTCGCCGGTGTCAAGTGTGAAGTCAACTTGTATCTCGTGTACAGGCAGGCGGAACGAGTCGTCTTCCTGCACCGGAATCACCGCGCCAGCAGCATTAGCACCAGAAGCAGCATCAGTCCGCATCCGCGCTTCGTCCTGCTTCCCCGATTTCGCTTTGCAATGAGTACAGAGCGACAATTTCACGAAGTCACAAATACCAACTATATTCAGACACACCGCGTGGTCCACACACCACGTCACATCTACAATCAGGTGCAATTTACACAATCTGCGTCTCAGCGCATTGTCCAGACTACATCGAATAAGTCATCACAGAGTTCTTGCGAAAGCTTCACGTGCGTCGAACGCACATGAGCTCAGATCAAACTCTGCCAAACATGACCACGATACCCGATCTGCTTCGCTGTGTCGCTTTCAAGCACTCGACACTCCTCGTCACGCCGGAGCCACCTCGT
>JAASFZ010000619.1:0-14337 GCA_023334075.1 Globisporangium nunn | reverse complement strand
GGCAGTGGCGAGAGTAGCGAGGCGGATGGTGGACGTGGCTACCATGATCGATTCCTCGTCTCGGGAGCGGAGCAATCTGCGGGTGAGTGAGCTTGAGGTTGCTGGAGCTTGGCGCTTGTGTTGGAGGACGCGAAAGCAAGAGTGAGCTTCGAGAGGTGATCTTTCCAGCGAGGTCTCGAGTGCTCGGGTGCACAGACCTCCTTCCCTCCCATCTCATGTTGAGCTTCGAGCAAAGGCGCGACGCAAAAGAGCCGCTTGTTGCGACAGTCATCGGTCTCTTCTCGTCTTCGCACGAAAAATCGCCTTCACCCAAAGATTGATCGGCTTGCGGCAGCTGACGCTTCAACTCGTCTTCAGCTTGCTGCCTCCCACCAGTTGTCATCACAGCAGCGTCGGGTGCTCCGGCGTTCGAGGCAAACCGAATTAATGCTTCTCGAAGCGGATTCTGGAGGCTGTCTCGCCTCTTGCATCTCGCGAGTTTTTTCGCTGTTGGGAAGCGAGTGTCCAGCCAACTTTTCGTGCTCGGCACCCGAGTGCGCACCTGTCTGTCTGCCTGCCTGCCTGCCTGCACTCTATAGCTCGGAGCTCTATTCGCTCGACTCGAGGTGTGCATGAAGGTCGAGCGAATTGGTCGCTCGGGTTGTGATCTGTGAGTTCCTCAATGTTCGCTTGCCGATGGCTGATGCATGACATTGTATCCGGCCTTGCGAGGCGGCGCCATGAAGGATGACAACATTCTCAGCCGGACGGCTTGCTTCATTCACGAGGATAGCGCTCGGGGGCTCCGCGCCATCTTGCGAGGTCGCCACCTCTTTCGTGTTCGGATAGCACTCATCGACCCACCGACCAGTGCTTTTCACCTGACCACGACGATCGTGGGAGCAGCGAAGGACCATCCTGGCAGCATTTGCTCCTAAAGCTAAAACTGTGGCAGGACTGTCGCGCGCTGCTCGAGTTCGTCACAGCACTTCTGCACTTGTTCATGCACATCTCCTACGCAGCTCCATCCATATAGTGTGCATCAAACATGGTGCCACTGTCGCACAGACGCCTGCCATGATCGGCGCGCTGAACCACCTCGGCACTGCCATCGCTATGAGCACCGAGTGTCGCCACTCTCCACTACTCGCACAGTGTGTTTTGCTCTGGTGAGCGGCGAAGTCGGGTCTGGCTTGAACGAGCGGAGGCGACAGAGAGTTTGAGCAGCTCCCTCGCAGATAGATGGATCAGGAGCGGGCTCGCGAAAGTTGAACACAGCTGCAATGCGATGCTCATGCATCGGAGGAGCCTGTCCGAGCAACTTGTCCCCTATTGCCGCCAGAGCGTCGTCGGCAAGCATCCGGGTCGAGATCGACCTTCGTGCGCGATGACGTCTGGTGAGCGACGATCGACTCTCGGAAGAAGAAGCAGCGCTGCATAGCAACGGCAAAGACGATCAGCAGAGTCAAGTAGAGAACAGCGCCTTCGTGCTTAATTCCTATACTAAAGCGCTGTTGCATAATTACCACACACCATGAGCCGCAAGCGAGTGCTGGAGGAGGACGTGTACGTGGCGCAGCTGGGGCAGATCATCGAGCGCGACTTCTTCCCGGATCTCCCGGCTCTGCGCGCGCAACACGCGGTACGCCACTCACGCGCGTGCTCTCTCTCTCTCTCTCGTTCATTCGCTCGCTCGCACTCTATCAGCGCGTAGTCACTTCGATGAATTAATTACCTGCAGCGAGTGACTGGCGCGCCATCCGTCTCCTCGCCCTCGACGGCGCTGCGCCGCACGGCGGCGACTGCAGACTCGGTGCGCAGCCGGCGCGAGGGCTCTGGCTGGGATGAGCCGACGCCAGTGCGCCGTGCAGCAGCTGAGGCGGTGCCAGCGGGACCGCAAAGTCAGGAGGAATCAACGGAGACTCGCGGCGACGAAGAACCTGCCGACGAGCTGACGCTCAGTCGCTTTGTGGTGCGTGGGACTCTGCCTTTGGGCACCTAGGGACGGCAAGAGTAGCGTCGATTTGTGGGAGGAGCTGAGCGAGACGCTGGCGGCGACGCAGGCGACGCACACGTCGGAAGACAACGAGGCGTTCTTGGTGCTCCAGGAGAAGGCGGCAAAGGAACACCGCGAGCGTTACCACTGGGCGTTCGACGTGGACGAAGCCAAGGGCGACCCGCGCCTGCACCTGCTCACGGACGGCACGTGGATATCCAAGGCGCAGCGTCGAGTGGTCGACGAGGTGTGTGCGCCGAAAGGTGCGGGAGGCTGCTGGGTGCTTGCTGCTGTTGTGCGAAGCAAGCGTATGGAGATGCTGATACTGAGACGCGACTCACTCACTCACTCATTGCAGGGCTGATCGACGACCGTCCGAGCGCGCCGGACTCGTGGAAGTTCCGCGCTCGCAACCCACTCCTCTTCCCTCCCGAGCTCAGCGAGACGCGTGATATCTGCAGAGTGCGAGGAGTTGTTGGGTTCCTCCCAGGGAAGATATGTGTCAGCACGAAGTAACGCGCGGAGTGTGGTGGTGATTCAGGTGAATCCTGCGGCAGCAACTCCCTTGCTGCTCGAAAATGGCGGGAATAGCAGATCCGGACGACCCACGAAGGCACCGAAGATGACGGTGTACGCGAACTCGCGGTTCCCATCTGCAAAGGATGAGAAGGTACGAAAGAGTGCATTTGGTTGTGCTCTTCAGCGCTGTCGAAGAAGTTCTCGTGACGATGTGGGGACATCGTTGGGCTGTGCAGCGTGCTTCGACAACTGCAAGAGTGCCATCTTCAGAGAGACGAGAAGAGTTCGAGCTGGTGCAGATGACGCCGCTGCTCGAGCCTGGTGTCGATGCGACTCCGATCATGACGTGGGGCGAGATCGAGGGGACACCGATGATTCTCGATGCGCGCATGACTCCAGGTGAGCTGCGGTGCAAGTAGACTTAATGTTGAGAGCGGGAGTTCTTGCGCGCGCACACACTAACAAGGCTTTCTCTCCACCTTGGATATGATGGAATTCCGGGGCGTAGAACGGATACTTAACACGCCGACCTTCGAAGTCAGGGAGACCTCGGCTCGCGAACGACTCGCAGCCCGACTTGAGTCTCAAACAGTGAGAAGATGATCACTGGCTGCTCCGCTTTGTTTTTGACAGAAGAACTGACTGCGTTGCTGATGCTTGTATGTGCTATGTAGCGTCAGCGTAAAGTATCATCTAGCTCCAGGAGACAAGCGGCGTCCGGACAGCGACGACCGTTGGACGATTCTGCATCAACAGGGCCTCGGAGCGTTCGCGAACGCCTCTCGAGTGTCCGAACGACTGCAGGCTCGTCATTGCGGACACCTTTCGGGGGCGACGCGGAGCTGCGCGCGAGCTACTCGACGCCGCTGCGACCACCTCGCGCTCCGTTGTCGAGACCACCCGCGAAGTAGACAGTCTAAATCCAGCTTTGCTGCGGCTACCCCTATATTTGTATCCAACGAGCGAACTTGATGACAAATATCGCGCGCGTGCGTGTAGCGCGGCATTTCTGCGGTACAGCTCCTTCGTTCGCGACTCCGCTCTAACCATCCGCGTACGCGCACGACACAGCTCACTTGGTGCTCGTCGACTGACATCAGAACTCACCTGTGCGCAATCGAAATGGTGGCCACCGATAATGGGCTGCACAAACTCGTGATCATCGGCGGCGGACCTGCTGGCATCGGCGTGTTCATCCGCGCGGCGCGAACGGGCTTCTTGCCACGGTTGCTCAACCCACAAACCCACGGTACTCCGAAGGACCTGGAGCTAAGCGCGCGCTGTGGGATGGAGCAGAAAGGTGTCGCGGTCATCCACGACGGAGACGCGAGCACTTTCGGCGCTGGCAATCTCGGGAACTATCTCATCAACTCCAACACATTCGCTAGGAGCTTGCTCAGCAGCGTGCTGGACGAGAAACCAGACCTCGACCCGCCCGAGACCATCAAGAACACGTTCCTGGAGCACGCTCGAGAGCACGCGAGCACCCAGCAACTGGAGCGGATTGGTCTCGCGCCAGTGTCGCTCGTTGAAATGGGAAACTTTCTCAAGTACGTTGGAGGCGAAGTCTTGAAGGAGCTGGCGCTGCACTCCGAGACGAGCAAGTATCTGCTGAACACACGAGCGACCAAGTTCGATGTGCTCGATACCGGGATCATTCGCGTCGAGACGCAGTGCCAGGGCGAGACGGTGGTTCTGCATACAGAGCACCTGGCACTAGCGATGGGCGGTCGCCAGGAGTTACCCACACTGGACAATCCTGCGCTGGCGTCGAAGCTGTTCACTTCCGATTCGTGTTTGCGAAGCGACGGGTTTGCAGCACTCCGTGAGCACTTGCTGCGCGCTCCAGACAAGAAAGTATGCATCGTTGGCGGCTCGCACAGTTCGTTCTCGGTCGCGTGGATGCTTCTCAACAAGTTCAACAGCAAGGCGTTGTGGGGGAACGGAGTAACAACGAAGATGAGTCATGTGCTAACCCAACCGGACGGGCAAGCACGGGAAGCTACTTCTGAACCAGCGTCAGCGGAGGAGTCGGTCGACCCTGCAGTACCCTCGATACCATCACCACCATCAACTCCTGCGGAATCGCCATCGAAATGCATGCTACCATTGCTCAAAGCAGTTGTGATTAGTCCCGTCGGTGTCTCCGATCCGCTGGCACCATCGACAACGTCGGCACCATCAGCAGGGAAGTGCGACAGCATGAGAAAACCGAGCAGGACAGCAGATCCGTTTGCTGTCTTCAAACCGAAGGACATCATGATCTTGCACCGTACGCCGATCCGGTGCTACTACTCGTCCAAGAAAGACGCTGAAGCGGACGGCGCCGATAGCAGCCGTGTGGATCGTTCTGGATGCATAAACACATTCACGGGACTGCGCGAGGACGCGAAGAACCTGTTCAAGGACGTGAAGGCCGGCAAGGAGACGCGCGTGCGGCTCTTCCAAGTGAATCAGCACGGGTGCCAGAATCTCACTGCAAAGGCGTACGAGTCGGCGAACGCCATCGTGTGGTGCTGCGGCTACAAGACGCGCATGATTCCTGCATTCGATGCGAGCGGGAACGAGCTTCAATTCTACGAGGAGAGCGGCGTGGTGAAGCTGGATTTGCTTGCACGGCTTCAACTCCAGCAAGCAGCTGCTGACGGTGCGAAGAGCTCACCTGAGCCGTTTGGGAAAGTGTACGGACTCGGCTTGGGTTTCAGTCTGCGAGCTGCGCTGGACGAGATGGGCACAGAGACGCGCGCAGACGGTGTGACGGTATATCACCGCCGAGGCGCCGCGCTGGTGCTCGCAGCGATGTTCGGTCCGGAAGTGTTCGGCGCAGATACCAAGAGCTTTGAGGAGATGGTCGAGAAGGTCGGTGGTGTCTGTATGGATGCGGGGAGCTGATCGGCGCTGCGTGACCCGACGAGCTGAACTGTGCCATTCATGTGTGCTTGATTTGACCATGCGAGCAGAACGATAGAAAGAAGCGCGACTCGCAGGCAGCGAAGAGCGACGCGACAGGATCAGGATCGGCTGGTGCGTCGCTCTCGTCATTGAGCGAGAAAGTCAAACGGTGAGCTTTTTTTTTCGCGTCGTCCGGTGCTTCTTGGACTGCTTGTCGTCTGCGGCGCAGAGTGCGAGTGTTGAGATCGGATAGACGCTTCCTGCTTGCGGTGCTATAGATCTGGAAAGTCTGCAACATCGGCGGCGGCGCCAACACCGAGCAAAGTGACCAGTGTCGCTAGTGCTAGGACAACGCCGGCCAAGATCACGCTGGTACTGCAGCCGGTAAGGGAACTTTCTGATGCGAGTCCAGCTGACAGCTGTGTGCGTGCGTGTGTCCAGCTAACAAGTCCGGTTGGCGTCTCGCGCATGTGTGTGATGTGATGTGTGTCTGCAATGACCGACTTGCTCTTCTTCTGCCAAAGTCGACAAAGGTCGCGTCGCGCTCGTCCAAGTCGTCGTCTCCCAGCTCACCGAACAACTCGCTTCACTTTCGCGCCGCAAACAGCCGCTTCGAGCACGCGCTGGCGACGAACCCGCCCGTGAAGCTCTTGCTGGAGCGGCGGCGGTCGGCGGATTCGCTGCAGGCGATGACGGCCAAGTCGGCTGGCGCGCTCGAATCTAGCAGCGAGCCCGAAGAAGCGCCCGGGACCTCATCGGATAGATCGATAGATGCTCTTTGACAACCAAGCAGAGACTTTTGGGATGCATCCTCGATACTTGTTCTTGGCGTGGCGCGAGGCTGCTTATGCCGCGAGGCAAGTCTGCACGCGCACGCACACGCTCAGATCGGCGATCCCGTCGAGCAGCAGGCGCGAGCACATGGAGTGACGCACCCCAGCGCCTTCTCTGCTCTCTTGCACCAGCAGCAGGCATCGCGGTTGCCACCGGCATAGAAACATCAAGTCAACGTGTCGAGAAGAAAAGTAGAAAGTTGAATGATCGGTTTCCTTGGCACCCTCTCGCAGCCATGAAAATGGGGCCGGCACATGGGTACCTCATTTCCTCTCTCTCTCTCGAGCGCCGCGTGAGGCGGCGGACGGACGGACCGGCCGACCCATCGGCGCAATGATGAAGCGGCGCGCGGCGGTGTTCGGGGCCAGCAGCAGCGGCTGCGGGAGGAGCAAGGCGAGCGGCGCGCGCCACAGCAGCAGCGGCAGCTTCATCGGCGACGCGCACGCGCTGCTGCCTGCGGACGCGGCGGAGGCCGCGACGGCAGCCGCGCTCGAGACGCCCACCGGCTCGTCCGTCAAACTGTCGGACGCGAACCGGCGCGTACACCGACCCATCCGGCTGCTGCACGAGAACGTGATGCTCGAGCTCTTTCAGGAGCAGCTGCGCGCGCCCAGCCCCGTTCGACAAAGCGCCTCCATCACGCGCCAGGCAGGCCGACCGACCGTCATTCTCTACGAGCCGGCGGAGGGCGAGGAGCACGAGCCGCGCAGCAGTCGCAGCAACTGGCTGCTGCAGACTGCGCCGCCGCCTGCTCCAGCAACTGCTGGCGCCAGCGCAGGGCCGACAATGACGCTAATGACGTCGACGACGCCTGCGGCAGCATCAGCCAGCACCGACACGCTCGACGCCTTCGACACGGCGCAGCAGCGCGAGTGCCAGATCTGCTTCGACAAGATGGACGCGCTGCAGGCGCACGTGTGCCTCGACTGCAGCACGTCGTTCTGCTCGACGTGCATGCAGTGGTACGTGGAGTTCAAGATCCAGGACGGCGAGGTGTCGAGCCGGCGACTCGTGTGCCCGGCGGCGCACTGCACGCGCGCGCTGGCGCCGGAGCTCGTCGAGGCGTTCGCGTCGCCGGAGACGTTCGCCAAGTACCAGAACTTCCTCAAGAACCAGCGCCTCGGCGTGCGCTTCTGCCCGCGCGCCGGCTGCTGCGCCGTGCTCGACGAGCCACCGTTCAGCTCGCATCGCAAGGTCAAATGCACCGAGTGCGCCGTCGAGTCGTGCATGCGCTGCGGCGGCGCGTACCACCGCACGCGGCTCTGCCGGCGCGTGGACAAGCGCTACGGCAAGTGGAAGCGCCACCACAACGTGCGCGCGTGCCCGAGCTGCAAGGCGGACATTGAGAAGCAGGGAGGGTGCTCGCACATGAAGTGCTTCCAGTGCGACCAGGAGTTCTGCTGGTCGTGTCTGCGCAGCTGGGACAGCCACGACGAGACGCTCTGCATCCCGCTGGCGTTCTACCATTCCAAGAGCCGCAAGTACGGCTGCTGGACGCCGCTGCGCTTCGTCACTAAGTCGGCGGTGCTCAGCGTCGCGGGGGTCGTCGTGATCGCCGGCGCGGGTGTCGCGGTTGTTGTGCTGCCGCCGCTCATCGGCTACCACCTGCTGCGCGACTCGTACCACCGAAGGAAGCACCAGCGTAGTGGCGGCAGCAGCGGCAATGGGCCGTACGCAGTGCCCGGCTCAGACGGCGACGTTGCGCTGCCGCAGCACTAGCAGTAGATGTGCTTCGTGTCTGTGAGCGTGGCTTAAGGCTGCGCGTCGGTGGGCATAGAGGAGAAAATCGACGCGCGCCTGGGCTTCTCGCAGACACCAACGCCTCCCAACCCACCACGACCACACTTGACGCCATCCAGTCCGACAGGGCCAACCGTATCAATATATCGTTCATTTACTCGGCTCGACACCGCGCTCCGTCTCGCTCGCTCGATGCGGGAAACGAGACGCTGCTTCTCGGCAAGTTGCGAGCGCGGACGGACGCGCGCGGGCTGCCGAGTGACCGACCACGTGTGTGTCACTGGGTATCGCCGCTCTACGCCTTCTGGAACACCTCGGCCGCCTTCTTGATCGAGTCGATCTGGGCTGTTAAGGCACACATCGATAGCAAGCGAGCGAGTGAGAAGGGAGCGCTCGCACCACGCAGAACTGCGCCAACCGCCAGCGCACGCACCGCGCTTGCCGCGCTCGCCGTCCGCCCACTTGAAGCCCGCGAAGTTGACGTCCGAGCGCGCCGCCACCTTGCTCTTCACCGGCTCCTTGAGCGCCTCGCGCACGACGCCCGCCGACTTGTTGACGTACTGCAGGTACGACATGCCCGCCACGCGCCAGAGCGACGTTCCCTTGCTGCTCATGCTGCTGCTGTTGCTTGACCTGCTGGTGCTGCTGGACGTTGGGGCTCGAAAAAGTGGGCGGCTCCGCGCGCTTCGAGTCAATTTCCCCCCTGCAATTCATGCGGCGCGATTCAAGTGGGATCGAAGCGAATTGCAATGCAATTCAACGCGAACTTGACGCGTTTAATTTGACAAGTTACAGCTTTATGTACGCGACACTATTTGGTACACTGACACACTCGAACCGACACAATTTTGGTGGTCCCCGCTCGCCCACACACTCCTTCATCGAGATGGTGCGCGTGATCGGGTACTCGCCGGCCGCGGCCGCGGGCGTCAGCATCCTGCTGACGGCGACGCTGGCGCTGGGCCTCACCTACTACCTGGCGTCGCAGCGCAGCGTGCTCCCGCCACCACCAAATGCGCAGCAGACGAAGCGCAGTCCCGCGAAGAGAGCCACACGCGGAGCCGCGAAGCAGGCGAACGCGCCGCCACCGCCGATTCCCGTGCGCATCCTGTTTGGCACACAGACTGGCTCAGCGAAACGTACGACGCATATGTGGGTATTGCGTGTGCAGACACATTGGCTGACAGCGAAATGAACAAAATGAATGACTGCGCAGGCATGGCGGAGGAGCTCGAGAAGAAGATCTTCGCACTCAACATCGCGGGCTTCCACTTCCAGACGAGCGTCGTGAGCATGAAGGACTACGATCAGGATAACCTGGAGCACGAGGCGATCGTGATCGCCATCCTTTCGACGTGGACGGGTGGCGCGCCGCCACAAGACGCGCGCGTCTTTTGCAACTGGATCAACGACATGGCGCTCGACTTCCGCGTTTCGAAGACCTGGCTGCACAAGACTACGCATGCGGTCTTCGGACTCGGCAACGCTGAGTACGACGAGTTCTACGGCACGGCGGCCAAGAACCTCGACCGCGAGCTCAGCGACTTGGGCTCGCCGGTGCTGTGTCCGCTCGGGCTCGGCGACGACAACGTCGACCAGTTCCACCAGTTCGAGCAGTGGGCCGACAACCTCGTGGCGGCGATGTGCGAGTTCAGCTCAGAGGCGCAAGTGGCGCGGAAGGCGAAGGACAACAACGGTGCAAGCAAGCAGTGGCTATCGCAGAAGGAGTTCCGCCGCCAGAAGAAGGCCAAGCAAGAGCAGCTTGAGATCGAGACCGGACAAGCTGTGGAGCTCAACGAGGAGGACTTCATGAACGACAAGGTGCTGACTGGCGAGTTCTCGGACGATGAGGACGATGAGGACGATGAGAGCGCGGCGACGACGAAGAAGAGTAAGAATACGAAGAACAGCGACGTCAGCGACAGCGGGATGGTGGACGTGGAGGACCTCGGCAAGTCGATGAAGGAGTCGGAGGCTGCGAACCTTTCGCGCGAAATGGTGACGCCGATGCAGCGCAAGGCACTGGTGAAAGAGGGCTACAAGATCATCGGTACGCACAGTGCCGTGAAGCTGTGCCGCTGGACGAAGCACCAGCTGCGTGGTCGCGGCGGATGCTACAAGCACACGTTCTACGGCATCACGAGCTACCAGTGCATGGAGACGACTCCGAGTCTCGCGTGCGCGAACAAGTGTGTGTTCTGCTGGCGCCACCACAAGAACCCGGTGGGACGCGTGTGGCGCTGGAAGACGGATGACGCCGAGGTGCTCGTGAAGGGTTCGATCGAGCGCCACCAGGACATGATCAAGGAGCTCAAGGGTCTCCCCGGCCTGATCCAGACCCGCTGGGAGGAAGCGTTCACAGTGCGCCACTGCGCGCTGTCGCTCGTCGGTGAGCCGATCATGTATCCGCACATCAACGAGTTCTGCCGCGAGCTGCACAAGCGCCGGATCTCGTCGTTCCTCGTGACGAACGCGCAGTTCCCGGAAAAGATCGCGGCACTTGAGCCGATCACGCAGTTGTATGTGAGTGTGGACGCGGCGACGAAGGATGCGCTGCAGGCGGTGGACCGTCCGCTCTTCAAGGACTTCTGGGAGCGCTTCCTGGCGTGTCTGGAGCAGCTCAAGCGCAAGGGACAGCGTACAGTGTACCGCTTGACGCTCGTCAAGTCGTACAACATGGACGAGCTGGACAGTTACGCGGAGCTGATTAACATCGGTCAGCCGGACTTCATCGAGGTGAAAGCGGTGACGTACTGCGGCAAGTCGGACGGCTCGGACCTCACGATGAAGAACGTGCCGTGGCACGACGAGGTGCGCGACTTTTGCGCGGCGCTGTGCGAGCGCGTGAGCGGCGCGTATGGACTCGCGACGGAGCACGCGCACTCGACGTGCGTGCTGCTGGCGAAGAAGAAGTTCTGCATCGAGGGCCAGTGGCACACGTGGATCGACTACGAGAAGTTTCACGAGCTCGTCCAGAAGTACTACGAGGATGGCTCAGAGTTCACGGCGGAGGATTACATGGCGCCGACGCCGTCGTGGGCGGTGTACGACGCCCCGGAGCGCGGGTTTGACCCGGTGGAGACGCGCTTCCGGCGCACGAAGGACGGTAAGGTCGTCGAGTTTGCCTACGAAGCCACGGACTCGGGCTGCGGCTAAGCTCAGCGTGTCGGAGGAGGACGGATGGATGGATGGACAATAGACACACACCCGCTTCGTTTCCTGAACACGTTTGCGTTGTTCAATCAGTCGTTTGAGATGCAGTTGAGAGTGATCTACTGATTCGAGGCGAGGGCTTGGAAGACGAATTGGCTCTCGAGCACTCCGTCCTCCGGACAGTCGGTGCAGTGTACGGCGTTGAAAACGTCCGACGTGCCGAGCATCGCGCGCAAAGACTTTGGACGCAGCGCACGCGCGATCTGCACATCGAACGGGCCGCAGAACTCGCGAAAGCGGCGCACGACGTCCTCGCCGCGGATCTCGAGAGCGATGCACGGCCCGGAGCACATGTTCTTGAGCAACTCCTGTCATATGCAGCACTAGCGTCAGCACTGCCTCACCGCCTATCGCTGAACAATAGCCATGGTTTTGATGCCCAGATCGCACGTGGTACTGCCGCACGATCCCCTTGTAGACGCGAAAGAATTCGTCGGCTCCGTTCATCTCGAAGTGCATCATCTTTAGCGCCGAGATCTCGAAGCCCGCGCTCAAGATGCTGTCGAGGATGAAGCCGACCCGACCGTCTCGGATCATTCGTGGCCGCAGTAGACACAGCGAGCAATTGTCGAACACGGCTGTCGTTGCTGGTGGTGACTTCGTGCCGCCGCAGAGCTCGTGCAACCCGATTTCTCCCACGAGCACGAACTGCTTCACGCGAGCAGCTTCAAGCCGACTCTGCGCATCTTCGAGTACATTTGGTGTCGACTGCTTCACTTCCACGAGCACAGATACGTCTCGGAGCATGTCATCCAAGCTGCCGGCGTTAGCACAGTACATCGCCAGTGCGTTCATGTGCGACCGCTCGAGCTGCACCATGACAATGTTGAGTAGCACGAGTCCGCTCGCTTCGATCGCCTGAATCACTTTGCCCATGTGTGCGTATCCGGTCGGGCGCACGACGAAGAGCGCCTTGTTCGTGCGCTTCTTCACGATTTGTTTGGTGTATTCGTTCGCGGCGTCGACGACTGTGAGCTGTCGCGAGTACACGGTAATTGATCCTCCAGGTACGAGCGTGTCCAAGGTCACGGTCGGGATGCGGATCCGCTTGAGGAAGATGCGCTTGGTGTATCGCTCGATCTGTGGGCAAAGTTTCAGCTCACTTGTTCGTGTAGTGTCCGCGCACTCAATCGTGCAGACATCAACTTCTCTCTCGTTTGTGAACGCACCATCTCGACTGTGTTATCGCCATGGTAGTGCAGGATGTAGGGCTTGCGCTGGTCGGACTGAGGGTCGTACCACTCAAGGATGAACGACAGCTGCTGCTCTTCCTGCATCGTGCTTGTCTCGTGTCTCGTGGTGGCGCTCGAAGCGAGCACAGAGGGCGATGTTTGCCGACGTGACCAGTGACTCTTGGAGACAGTACCCTGTCTTGGCGCGCTGACCTAAAAAATGAGGTCATGCCGACATCCAATGTAATGACATTGCTTGGAGGGTGCTTCGCGTGACTTAGTCTCTCGTTTTCGCGTCTGCGAAAGTTCTCGCTTCGGAGCTGACTTGTACCACAAGCGCTGGAGGTCACAGATCTCTGGCACTGTCATAGCATCAGAGTTGTCAAAAACACCAATCTCCGGCATGCAAACAACGTTCCTAAGCGCCTGCGCGACTCCAGTTCTACCCGAGAGCGATCGCACCAGTTAGTTCTCTTGGCACTGCGAGAGTCTTCGCTTCGAAGTCGACTTGTACTCCGAAAATCGGAGGTCTCGGATCTCTGGCACGGTCATAGCATTGACAAGCTGTCAAAGTCTCTGGCAAGCAGAAATGCTCTCCATAAGATCAACCTTGCCTCCGAGAGAATCGCCTCGACTACACAAGCATTCGGTCTCTGTTTATCTCTCCATTCGAACTCTCTTGGCAGTCAACAAGAGACACACACCCGAAAGTAGCAAGAGTCATCAACATACTCCACCAAGCACATCCTTCCTTCTCTTCGTTGTGAACTCGTGCTCGCACTGCATCCCTTCCCACTCCTCCATTTGCTGCGAACGACGCAAACCGCATCCCGGACACAAGCCTCACCAAACACCACTCTCGCTCACCGATCCAAGGGTCTTCCGCGACACGACAGACATGAAGTCGACATCTTCTAGCGCTCTGCTCCAGTTCGCAGTCTCTCTAGCAGTTGTTACCGCAACGCTCGCATCCTCGGCTTCCAGCCTCGCTGAGTTCAGCTGTCCCACACCGCCGTACGGCTCGTGCGGCTCCAACGCTAGCACCACTTGCTGCCCCACAGGGTTTTACTGCCAGCCGTGGGATGCAGGCTTCTTCCAGTGCATCGCACCGCCCGCCAAGTGCTCGCAGCAGTTCACCAACATCGACTTCTACGGCAACGACAGCAAGGCGGTGTACGGCATCCAGCCGGAGGCGTGCTGTGACGAGTGCACGAAGACCGCGGGCTGCACGAGCTACACGTTCATTAACAGTGCGCCGGGATCGCCTGCATGCTACCTGAAGAGCGGCTCACCCAGTGATCGTCGCCCTCTTATCGGAGCAGTGTCGGGGATTGTGAACGGTGGCTCGACTGTGACTCCGACCATGGCTCCGACGTCGGCTCCGACGTCGGCTCCGACTACGGCACCTCCCACGGTAGCTCCGACGACGGCTCCTCCGACTTCGACTCCCACTCCGTCGCCCACCAACTCTTGCGCGACCGTGCCATTCGGCTCATGTGGCTCCAACGCCGGTGTCACCTGCTGTCCGACGGGCCAGTACTGCCAGCCGTGGAACATTGGTTTCTACCAGTGCGTCATGCCTCCTGCCAAGTGCTCGCAGCAGCTCACCAACATGGACTTCTACGGCAACGATATCAAGACCGTGTACGTGAGCCTCCCGTCGCTCTGCTGCGACGAGTGCGCCAAGACTGCCGGCTGCAAGGCGTACACGTACATCAACAGCGCTCCGGGTCAGCCGGTGTGCTACCTGAAGAGCGCCGCCGGAACGCCGACTCCTCTCGTCGGCGCCGTCGCTGGAAAGCTCAACTAAGACGCTGGCCTTCCCTCGACCCGACTGAGTCGAGTCGTCGTGAGTCGAGTCGTCGTGAGTCGAGCCAAGAGCTCTGACGATCTCGGTCCACCACCACTACCGCCACCATCACCACTTCTGGTGCATTCGATTTCGCTGCATGCAATGCCAATCGGCAGCACCACCTCGATGTGCGCTGTCGC
>JAASFZ010000618.1:0-14385 GCA_023334075.1 Globisporangium nunn | reverse complement strand
CGCACCACCGCGTAGTGCAGCATCAGCTTGTCGCCTAGGCCGAGCTGACGTAGAGCCTAACACGCGTGACACGCGTTGGAGCTTTGATGTGTTGGAGGCAAGATAGCGCGGCGTGTCGAAGAGCGAGCAGCTCGGAAGCAAGACGCAAGCGCGAACGAGTTCCAAGCGTTTGACTACTTCGGACTCGTTCGATCTTGCAGTCGCGCCAAGTCTTGGAGGCTCCTACTTTTGGTAGTGCTGGTGTCGGTAGAGTGCGAGATATTCGAGCGATATGACTGTATTCGCGATCGCATATCTGTGTTGGTCGGCGGACAAAATATGTCGGCCATGTGTCGGCTGCCACGGCACCAGTTCTGCTGCACTGACCGTGTCAAGGACATGTGCTCGTCCTTCACTTCATCCATGTTGCCTATCGATCACCTTCGTTGATCATCATCCACACATGTTCCGGATCTGCTGGTGGCGCTGAACGTTCCCTCGTTCGACTCTTTCCATGCAAAACATCTTCCGCAGGTCCAATCATTCGGGCTAGGGGAGCATTCGTCCGATCGTCGAGTATTTTATTCCCCACATCAAACCAAACCTGCCAGTAGCTCGCTCACACATCTCACATACACGCGCTCGAAGGCGGCCAAGGCGACCACCACCACCTCCGCCTCCACCACCACGACCACGACCACCCGCCGCCCCAGCCGCAGCGGGAGCATGGCGGCGCTCGCGGCGGCGCTCGTGCTGCTGCTCACGCTGCTGCAGACGTCCGTGGTCATCGCGCAGACGACGGCGGCGCCCGTACTAGCAGATGACTGCTCTGCATGCTGCAGCTCCAGCTCCAGCAGCAGCCCGACGCTCGCGTGCTGCAACACCCTGCCGCGCGACCTCTTTGGCACGAAGAACGGCGAGTGTAGCGGGCTACCGTGCTGCACGTACAACGGACGTGACGCGCAGAACCGGCTCGCGTGGTACCCGTGCGTGGTCTTCCCGACGTGCCAGCAGGACGCCACCAAGGCTAACGAGTTCTGCGGCAAGGCGGATATGAAGTCGTTCACACGCGGAGCCAACTTTACGTGCGAGGACGCTTGCTGCGCCGGCCCTGTGCTCGAGACGAACCTCTGGACGGGCGAGCGCCGCGCGATCCCCGGCCAGCTCGATGCCGTCTTCTCCATCACGTTCTCACCCAAGGACTTCCTGCGTGTCTTCTACCCGGCGCCGCGCCCCGTCAAGACGCTCATGCAGATCATGCTCGCGAGCCCGCTCGGCTACAGCTTCACGTCCAACTCGACGTGCGTGCTCGAGAAGACCGGCGGCGACGCGGTTACGGTCCGAGCTGCCAAGACCGCGACCAAGTGTGTTGTCTCGAGCTACGCCAATCGCTCGCACCTCACGATCGACATCCCGGACGCCTACCGTGCGAATGACTCATTTCGCGTCATGTTCGACCACGTCGTGACGCCGAGCGGCGTGGACGACAGCACGGTCTCGACGTCGTATTCGAGCGACCGGAACCTCGCGCCGGTCTACTTCATCTTCGACGACGCCGAAGGTGCGATCTTCAACAGCTTCTACCGCGTGAGCAACCTCGGCCTCGCGAGCCTCTCGAGCGGCGCCTTCCTGCCAGAGAACATCTACCCAGGCAACTCGGGCAACGCGACGCTCGCGTTCTACACAAACGCGCGCGTGCCGCGCGGGAGCACGATCGAGCTCAAGTTCGCATCGAAATGGAAGTTCACCGCTGACGCGGTCTGGTCGTACGAGATTATTCCGGACGACAACCACGAGGTTGGGGATGCAGAAATGACCAGTAGTAGTAATAGCAGCAGCAGCAGCAGCAGCAACAGTAGCACACGCGCACTGGTTGAGTCGCTCAAAACGACGGACGGGTCCACAGATACGGATACGAGAGTGACCCCCATGTCGACTAAATTCGCGCAGACGACGTACACGATGAAAGACAACTGGTGGTCTCTCGCGGTGGACACCGACATCGAAATCGGATGGATCAGCCTGAGCGTCGACAAGGTGCAGAATCCGTCGGTGTCGTACTCGGGCCTGAACTTCGCGACGATCCAGATCCGGGACCCCGCGAAGCGGCTGATCGTCGACGGGCGCTTCTCAGCGATCTCGGTCGACATGATCTCGGGCGCGTCCGCGAGCCCGTACAACTACGTGACCATGGTCGTGCTCACGTGCACACTGCTCTTCTGCACGGTGGTGATCCGCAGCAACGGGCTTACGTTCTCGCTCGGCTCGATCTGGACTGACATCACGGCGATCTGCACGGTGCTGGCGCTCTGCACGGCGCTCCTGAACAACCTCATCTGGGCGCTCGCGCGCAGCAGCTCGTACTTTTACATCTCGCGGCTCTACCTCTGCTTCACGTTCACGATGCTCATGGCCGTGAGCTTCCACTGGGGTACCGTGCTGAACCTGCGGCTGCGCAAGCTCCCGAAGAAGACCACGTCGATCGCGTTCGGGATCATGAACCTGCTCTTCTACGCCTTCCAGGCGAGCTTCCTCATCTATCACCGCGACCTCGTCTCGCGTGTGTACGAGTCGGAGCAGGACACGCGCTCGTACGCGAACCAGCAGTGCAAGAACGACGACTTCGAGACAAGCGGGAGCGTGTTCTCCGACATCCAAGGGTACCTCTGGAGCTGTTACGCAGCGGACGACGAACGCTTCTTCCTCATCTCGACCACCGTCACGAACGCGGTGTTCTTAGCGCTGACGCTCACCGTGATGTTCCTCGGCGTACTGGTGATGCGGCGCGGCAAGTTGTTGCTCGTGAACGCCACGGGTCCGCACCAGATCGTGCTCATGAAGGCGCTGCGCCTGTACTACGCGCTTATCGGCGTCGTGACGCTCGTGTACCTGCTGTCGTGGATCGTGCAGATCATGTCGCGCACTAACCGGTACATCCCGTACCCGTGGTTCTACATCTTCACGGTGTGGCTGCCGTGCTCGATCCCGCCGAGTTGCTTGATCTTCCTGCAGTGGAATGCGACTGCCAAGTCCTTGGGGGACGCGGATCGGGGCTCGAGCACCAGCAGTCCTCTGTCGCAGTTCGGATATGGCGAGATCCGCACCCCGCTCTTCTCGTTCAGCACCATCGACCGATGGAGTGAGGGCGGGTCAACTGCTGAGTTCGACGACCTGGACGACGATGACGACTCGACCTCGGGGGATGCGAGCGGCAAGTACACGAGTAATGGGAGGAGCACAGATGACTACGTCGGCCTCTCGATGGTGCTCGAGATGAACGAGAGCTTCACGCAAGGATGCTTCATCGCGATCCAGCGGCTGGACGTGGACCTCCAGACCAAGGCGAGCGTGTGGAAGCAGATCGGGAACACCGATACTGTACAGTCGATCCGCAAAGACGGGGGCGCTGCAGGCTCCAATGGCCGCTTCGTGTACACGTTCTTTGCGGTGCCGCGCATTCCTGTCTCGTCAACAGACGAGCGCATGCGCATGGTGGTGTACGCACCGAGCTCGGAGGCGCCGGGATCGCCAGTGGGGAGACGTAATGACCACTCGGAGATCACTGCGGACACGGTGATTGCTGCGCTCGAGCGGCGAAGCACGGGCCCTCGTGACGAGGACGCAATCGCCGGCGGCACTCATTCGGGCGATGGTCTCGGCATGAGCAGCCAACGCACGAACGGGTCCTCGTCGCATGTTGAACTGGACACGAGCGGCCTACTGAGCTCGCAGGCGATCGACGACCTGTTCGAGAACGAGTCGGAGGGCGAGTCGACGGAGGAGTCGCTCGCGGGCATCCAGAGCTTCAACGTCGTGGGCGAGTTCACCGTCACGACGAGCGCGCTGGTGACCGCCGGCGCGCGCTGCGAGCAGGTGTCGCTCGTCGCAGCCGAGAACTCGTACCGCCACATGGGGCTGTCCACGATCCCACCAAAGCTCTCGATCCACACTGTGATCCCAAAGGCCGCTGGCGCGAAGTACGGCGTCGCGGCCGGCATCAGCGGGCTGGCGGCGTCGCACTCGATCAGCAGCCAGTACCACATCCGCGAGCAGGGTCTGCTGGTGGTCGAGGACCTGACTGAGAGCCGCTTCAGCAACCTGATCCCGCGCCAGATCCTCGAGATCATCATCCGCCACCGATCAAAGTGCCTCTTGTTTGCACAGCACGACCACGCGCGGCTGGAGGCGTACGACCGGCAGCGCCAGAAGGGCTCGGACCGCGGCATCTACGAGAACCTGATCCAGCAGATCCAGGACGACGGTGACCTGAACCGCTGCCGTGAGTGGATGACGCAGCGCATCGCGCGCAGGAAAGAGTACATCGCACTGCTGCGGCGGCTGCGCCGGGCGTACGTGCTGCGCGACCGCCACAAGAACTACTTCAAGCCGAGCACGGAGAAGAAGAATGCGCAACTGCGCTTCCTCCCGATCAATCTACACTTGCAGGAGATGTGGGTTGGCCCTGCTGACACGTTCGCGGACTCGCAGCACTCGGTCACCACGAAGCCGTCCACGTCGACGGACGCGAGTGACGGCGCCGGCGCGAAGGCCAGCGTGTACGACATCGTGACGGTCGGTGCTATGGCGGCGCATGTGTACAAGTTCAAGAATGGAGGGATCCTCGGACTCGAAGAGCAGCACGCCAAGATGAAGCCTCGCGCGCGCGAGGAACCGGGGTCGGCTGCAGCGCACCACCAGAACCCCCTGTGGACGGAGGAGGAGCAGAAGGCGGACAACCTCGAGTGGGAGATCCAGCAGCGCATGGACGTGTGCTTCCCGCAGGCTGTCGCGGCACTCGTGACCGCGTTTACGCGCAAGATCGATCTGGCGCTGCAGAGCGCGCAGCCAGAGGTCGGCGACATCCTGCTCGAGCAGCTCGAGAAGATTGGGTTCCTCTTCAACGTCGAGAGCCTCGTGTCGACTCACGGCAACGAAGCCGGCATGCTTGAGGACATGGCCGGCGCGGTGAACGAGCTGCGCAACATCCGCTTCGTACTCGTGGACGAGAATGATGATGAAGACGAGGATGAGGACGAGGACGACAGCGGCGAGAAAGCTGTCGAACGTGCGACGACGCTGGCGTTCCAACTGGAGGAAGGGGAGGAGGAAGAGTCGAAGCAAGCAGCAGAGGTGGCACAGCACGAATCGTCGCGTTCCGGGGCGTCCTCGTCGAGCTCGGGTATCGCTGGCGTCGTGGACGTGAACGTGTTCACCAACCTGGACGACGCGCTCTCGCTCGGCTCGCGGCGCAACAGAGAGCCCGAGCTGCCGGCGTCGGGGGAGCCACCGGCGTCCCGCGGCGCGTCGATATCGTCGTCGTCGCTGAGCGGCGTCGGGCAGCGGCTGCTGAGCACGCTTATCAAGGCGCGGAGCCACAAGCTGCTGGGCGGTCTTGGTGGCGGCAACTTGGCGGCGTCACTCGCACCCGGGTCGGCCGACAAGCTCTTCGGGTACACGCACCTGGTGATCCGCGTGAAGTTGCGCTCGAGCAGCATCATGAAGCTCTCCCCGTCCCTGCGACAGGGCGGCGTGATCAAGGTCTGTCCCGTGCTCTTCTCGCAGGGCATCAACGAGAAACAGACGCTCGCAAACAACACGGGTTCGTCCGTCACGCGCCTCCAGGACGTGATCAACGAGACCAGCTTGAAGTCGCTGCGCGCGTACTGCGACCGCTACTGCAACTTCCAGGCGACGCTCCAGTCGCGCTACTACACAGGCACGACAGTGCCCTCCGCCGCACCGTTCTTCCGCGACGCTCCCTCGCGCGAGGAGGTGACGCGCACCTTGAACCGACTCGAGAAGCTCATCTCGCTCTCTCGGCAGACGCGAAAGAAGCGCCCGGAGATCCTGCAGCTGAGCTCCGATCTGTGTCGCCGCATCAGCGCCGGTCGCGTGACGGTCTGCAAGAGCGCGAAGGATCGCACGGGCATGTCCGTGACACTGGAGCAGGGTCGTATCCTCGTGCAGAGCCACGGGTTGCCGGAGGCGAAGAAAGCGGGCATCGTTGCGGTCATGCGTGCTGAGGGCGTACGAATCGAGAACGCGCTCAAGAACACTGGCCGCCGCATGTTCGCGTTCAACGCGCTGCAGCGCTCGCTGCTGCCGGAGGAGTACCGGTGTCCCGCGCACACGGGCGGCCGCAACATGTCTTAGATGGTACAAGTCAGCGTCGTATTTCAATCACCACACACGTATCAGCATCCCCACACCCACCCCACACGCCCAGCGTGTACAAGCTTCGCAGTCGCGGCGCGCGGAAGTGAACGCTCGTCGTGGCTGACGCCCTCGATGTCTTTTTGGCCACGCGTCTCGAGCTGCCTATGACAATTTAATGCCAGCTTTGCCCACGCGTGACATCGTGTCGACTGAAGTGCTTCTCTTCCTCTCACTGTCTCTCTTAGTCATGATCGATCGACTGACCAGCAGAGCGTCTGCTTCGAGTCCTACACACCCGCCAGCGTGCAAGTGTTGGCACAACCGGCGGCACCACCTTGCACTACCCGCGACCATTCTTCACTTCACCGGGCGTTGCTCCGATACTGTAGAACATCGGACTCGCGTCGCTGAACTGGTTCGGCGGAGAAATAAGCTCAACGTCCTACCGCTGCGCTCACGTCGACGCAACACGGTCTGTCGAACATCCACGAACACGCTGAGCAGCATGGGCAGGAACACCATACCGTTGAGCACTTCGCAGCGCACGACAGCCATGTACATGCGGAAGTAGTACTTCTAGAAGATCCGCGAATCGGCTAGCCTCAGCGCGCTCAGTCCCGCGATCATTGGGATTGTGATGCCGAAGAGCACCGAGAGGAGGACTTTGTACAGCGCTTCCTTGGCGCGCACATTGCCCGACGTCGACCCGCACGGTCTGGCGAACATACGCACAAAGTGGCCGCAGAACTTGACTGACATATCTGCCACGACGATCAGGTTCACGGCCGAGAGTCCGTTCAGCATGACATCGTTTGGTGCCAGGAGTCCCATTACTTGGATCGCGATGGAGCACGCTACGCCGAACTGGCACGTCGATGTCTCGACGTCGACCGTGGTTCTCCTTGCACGCCGTGCACTGGCCAGTGATCAAGCGCACCTGTGTCTTGAGGCTCTCGTACTAGTTCTCGGTGCAGCAGAGCTGATTCTGACCCTTCGCGAGAGTGTTGCTCAACAGCATCGGACAGTCGACCTGGAACTGCTCGCAATTCGCGGTGGATCACTCCGAGAGGCGCTTCTAGAAGCCTTGCTTGTAGCTATCCTCCGCCACGACAGAGAGGTACCGATTCAGCAGCGCCGCAGATGCGTATGTCGTAGGCACGTAAGACGTATCGAATGCCACACACATCCCCGGCCCTTGCTTGTACACGCCGAACTCCGGCACGGACGGGACGATATTGACGCACTCCTTCACCTTCGAGTCCCACATCGTGGGCTTTGACTGGAAGATCGCGTGGACGCTCTGGCTGTCCGCGAGCGTGTGCAGCACGGTCGTGTTCGAAATGCACTGAGGTGTTATAGGCTTCAGCGATCTGTCGGAGATAGTGCCGGCGGCGGCGACAGGAGTGAGGAGCGCAGTCGGGAGTAATGTGCCAGTTACGAACAAAGTCGCCAAGAGCTGCGAGAGCAAGTAGGAAGGGAAGTCCAATGGTCAGTACGAACGAGTCCTACAAGGACGCCTGCATATGGCCATCGAGGTTACCGCATTGCCGCTCGCGACGGTGAGGAACTTGTTAGCAGGCCACAACTGGTGTGAAACTGGTATGGCAAACGAACGTTGCCGGTCCAGTCGGTGTGAGCTTTGGAACTGGAGTAGCAGCAGCGCCGCGACGAACACGATCAAAGTGCCGACCACCACGAGCGTCAGGTGGTTGAAGAACACGATCGAGAGCTCGGCGAAGAGCGCTTCGAGCGCGCCGCGAACACTCGGCGTACAAATCGCGACGCTCACGCCCACGAACAGCCACATGAGCCGAAGGTTGAGAGAGCGGAGATGGAGAGATGGAAGCGAACCACTGGAGTGAAAGGGACTCGAATCAGAAATGAACGTACCGCTTCACGTGGAGTGGGGCGACGGCAGCGACGTCCGCATGGCAAAGTCGCTCGCTCTTCCGAGTGGAATCATGCCCAAGAGTGTGATTACATGAAAATGTCGCGCTCGCAATCTATCCAGGCTACCTGTCCTCCGTCTTCTGCAACGGACTAAATGGAGTCTGGTGGTGTTGAGTTGATGTCCACTGCCGCTTGGATCCGTTTGCTTCTTTCTCTCTCTCTTTCTCTCTCTCTCTCTCTCTCGTCACATGAGCGCGCGAGAGAACACCGCGATCCCCACCATCGCTATTGCGACGCCGCAATCGGTGGCAGCACGCTCGGAGTGGGCTCGCTGGCAGCTTTGGCTCGGCTCGTGCTGCGTGCGGCGGAAGGCCATCTCGCAGATGCGGGGACCAGCGCTGCTAGTGCGAATGAGTCAGCCGATCGCCGACAGTGAAAGGTACCGCACTCTACACCCATCCACGGCTACAAGCTCGAACGCATCGGCGCGGATGCCGAGTAGCGCGAGCTCGTAGCTGGGCTTCGTGATCACAATCGGCGCGGGCGCAGCCGCAAACTCGAGTGAGACCGTGATGCCCGGCGACAGCTTTGCGGTGAGCAGCAGGTCGCGGAAGTTGTCCTCGCGCGCTTCGTGGCCGGCGATGCGAGCCACGATCGAGTGCACTTGGATGTCGTGTCGCGAGGAGCGCGTTACGACAAGCTGGCGTGTCGTCGTCTCGACGTCGACCGTGATGCCGAGCATCTCGGAGCTCGGACGCCAGGACACTACGGTCCAGCGGGGCTTTGCAGCGGAGGCTGCGCGCCCTACTTCAAGCGACTGGCCGCTGTGTCGATCCCAGAAGTATGTGATCGTGTCCTGCGGAAGTGACGCCGCCGCCTCTCCTCGAAGTGGAGATTGACGGGCTTCGACAGATTGTGCAGCTGCTTCCGCTGCGGCGGCCGAGAATTGCAGACTTTGGCGCGACCGAACATCGCAGAGCCACGAGTCGAGCTCCGCGTCGCTTGAGCTAGCGCTCCTTCCCCGTCCAAACAGCGCGTTCATGTTGCCGGTCGATTGAGCTCTCGCTGACGAGTCGGCATGTGACCCGAGCCTTCTTCGGCCACGCCCCGTTAGCCAGCCGAAGGTGCCTCAAACGGTTCGATGTTCTCGCGTGCGGTGGACTCGGCTGCCAACTTGCGGCTCCCCAATAACCCGAGCTGACCACCCAACCTGCCACCATCCTGCTCTTGCGGCTACCCAATAACCCGAGTTAACAACCCAACCTGCGTCAACTCGACTCGTATATTACAACAATACCCGCCTTCTTCTCAGCTCTTCTTCACACCGCAGCTCGCTTGACAAGCAAGCGAGCATGAGCGATCCGACGCCTCCGCCTTCGCCGCACGGCCGCGACGGCCACCGCCGCCGCCTGCACTCAACCGTGCGGCTGAACCAGTTCACGCTGCGCTTTGAGGACGCGGCGCTCGAGCGCGCGTACGTGGCGAGCGCGCACAAGCGCAAGAAGGCGCTCTGGCTGCGCTCGCTCGTGCCGGCGGCCGCCTCCCACCTGCTCTTCGGAGTCGGCGACTGCCTCGAGCACCCGCGCGCGAACCTGCAGGTGACGCTGCCGGCGCGCATCTTCCTTGCGGTGCGTTCGTCTTTGTATAGCCAGATGCGTAGCCTAAAAAAACAGCAGCTGACATGCAGACGCATGAGAGGATGCAGGTGCTCCAGCTCGCCATGTTCGTGCTCGTCAAATGGGTAGGTGTGTGTACTGGTAGTATGTGAGACCGAGAGTACCGACAAAAGCGCTGCTGGTGATACTGAGTCTGAGTCTGAACGCTCCAGGACCTGATCCAAGCGCACGAGACGACCATGCTGCTCGTGTCGGTCTGCAACGGGATCCCGAGCCTCCTGCTCTACGCGCTGCAGCGCCCGAGCCTCCATCAGTGGGTAGGTACGCGAAACGATGCATTGAGAAGGAGACACTTGCATCATAGTGCTCACAACTGGCGAGTGGACGGCTGCAGGACGCGCTCTTCGTGATCTTCGGGCTGTCGTTCTACACGATCCCGAAGATCACGCCGCTCGGCTTCATCGCGTCCACAGGCGGGAGCTGGGCCACCGCGGCGCTCTACACAGTGCTGTCGTTTGCGGTGCGGCCGCCGGCGCGCGTGGTCGAGTCCGTGCTCGGGTTGCTCTACCTCGCACCCGTGATCGGCGTCTTCAACACGATCGCGTACTACTCAGAGTACAACTCGCGCGAGCGGTTTGTGCTGCGGCGGCGGCTGCGGCGTGAGAGTATCTCGCTCGCAGTCGCGCGCACCAACACGCTCGCGGCACCCACCGGCGCGACGAACCAGCTCGTGCGCTCACTCGCGCACTCAAATGGACCGACGTTCGCCGTCGGCGTGCTGCTCTGGGGCGCGTTCACGACCGGCGGCTGGGCGTCGCTGCCGAGCACGCTAAAGTTCGTGGACGAGGAGACCGGCTGGGCGTGGTTCAGCCACTGCGCGGGTGTCACGGTGTTTCTGCTCGTCATGACACGGCAGCTCAAGTGGCTCTTCGTCGTGCCCGTGGTCGGCGCGCTCATCCTTTGGCTCATGACGCGCACGATGCCGTCCGCGTGGATCATCGTCTCGGCGCACAGCGTCGGCTACGGGCTGCTGCTGGCGTCCGTGGTCGTCGCCATGGGCGTCTTCAGCTGGTTCGTCTGCGCCTGGCGGGAGCTCGTGGCCTTCCTCACGCGCTCGTGCTTCCTCTACCCACAGCTCCAGGCCGGGCTCGAGAGCGAGTACCCGTTGCTCGTCAAGATTGTGTCCGAGTACACGGCGGGCTTTGACCCGGAGATCCTCTCGGCGCGCCTACCGGCGGGCAGGACGATCGGCCCCCTGCTCGTTGACCCACACGCTGACCGACCCCACGTACCGAGACGACGGCATTCGGTTGTGCAGGCTAAACTGCCGGCGAGCGGCGACGCGAAGCCGTCGACAGATTCCGAGTCCGCACACGACGCGGCGATCGAGCTCTCGCGACCGGAGGAGGCGATAGCATCTGTCGACAGTAGCGCTGAGAAGATGGTGTCGGTGCTGCCGTCGTTCCATGCCGGGAAGTGCTTCTTCTGTTCCAAGAACGACGCCGAGCACTTGGTGCCGGCGTGCGGTATGTGGGGCAAGTGGACGCACTGGCGCATGAGCCATCAGCAGCGCGGCAGCAGTGCCTTATCCTCGTCCTCGTCCTCGTCCTCCTCTCTGCTAGCCAAGCCCACTGTGTCCATGTGCACGTCGTACTACGAGCTCCAGAACCGCAAATCGGAGCTCGAGCTGCGTGTGTCGGAGCTCGAGAACTCGAACCGCGCGCTGCTCGCGCGCGAACAGCAGCTCCGTGCATCTGAGAGCGAGGCCGCGCGCGCGAACGTGACACTCCAGGCGGAGGCGCGCGCGCGGGTGGACAAGCTCGCCGCAGAGCTGCAGCGCCGCGACGCACACTGGCAGCGCAAGCTGCAGGAGCTGCAAGAGGAGGCGAATCGCCTTGCACATGAGCGTAAGCTGGAGCTCAAGCGCACCGACGCCGCGCACGCCGCGCTGCGTACCGAAGCGGAGGACGCGCGACACAGCGCTGCATCCGCGGAGCTGAGAGCGAGCGAAGCGCAGCAGCAGATCGAGCAACTCCAGCAGCAACTGGCCGAGGCGCGCGCGCAGATGGCCGAGCAGCAACAGGCGAGCGATGGGCGGCTCGCGAGCAACAGCAGCTCTGTAGCCGCCGCAAAACTGCAGACGCTGGCGCCAGCTAAGCGCCTGCCGTACGCGCAGTTCCTCGAGATCGAAGGGCTGCGCGAGTCGAGCAGGAAGCGCGACGGCGCCACTGACTACTCGGTGGCGGCGTGGACGTTCGAGCTTGATGGCGAGAAGGAGGAGAAGGATGACGCGTCGTGGGTGACGCGCATGAGAGAGCGGGAGTGATCAAGTGACTGAAGTGACTAGTAAGTATGAACGAACAAAGCGGCGTGTTCGGTCCGCACACATGCATCCAACTCCCTCGACACTCCCTCCCACTACATGATGAGCGCGCTCACGAGCGCCAGTGCGAGCGTCGTGACCACCACCGCAGGACTCATCGTCAATGCCTGCGCGCCGCTCTTCGGTAGCGCCACGGTCGGCATCGGTGTGAGGGTCGCCTGGTTGCTGGGTGACGACTGGCCGTCGGCTTCGTCACCGACGTCGATCGGGTTCGAGTCCGAGCCAAAGCCGCTACCGGCGGCTGCAGAGCTCGAGCCCTGAGAGCTGCCGGCGCTGCCGGCTTGGCCATACGACGATCCGCTGCCACTACTGGAGTTCATGAAGCTGCCGGCGTAGTCGTCCCACGAGCCACTGCCGCTGCCCGAGTACGAGCTCATGTTCGCGCGAAGAAACGCCCTCACATCGCCGGCATCTTGCGCCGCGACGTTCACGACGAGCGCGGCGGCGGCAGCCACGAGCACCATCTGGCGACGCACGCGCATGGCCGTCTTCGTCAGTGCTCTGAAGTCTTCTCGGCGGTTGCGAGATGCTTGCGAGTGAGTCGTTGGAGGGAGATCGGAAAATGAAAGGATCATTAAGAGCCGCGTTAGTTAGTCTCCGGCAGGGACCGAGAAGACAGTGCGATCACATGTCTATTTGCTCGATACGTTGGCACCTTACTTTCTCCAGAACTGGCTACGCGGTGAGCGGCGCCGGCGAGAGCGCGTAGGTCTTCTTGAAGGCGGTCGGGTGCGCCTCGAGCGCGTGGTCGATGTTGGCGAACCGGTGGCCGTGGCGCGCGTACCATTGGACGGTGCGGCGCAGTCCGTCCTCCCAGGCCACCTTCTCGCGCCACCCGAGCGCGCGCAGCTTGGCCGCGTCGATCGTGTACCGTTGGTCGTTGAACGGTCTGTCGGCGCACGTGGCGATCGCGCGCTCGGGGGGAATGCCAGGCTTCATGAGCGCGAGCAGGTCGAGCGCGACCTGGCGGTTCGAGCGCTCGTTCGCGCCGCCGATGTTGTACACCTCGCCGATCGCGCCCTTGTGTAGCACGAGGTCGAAAGCGGCGACGACGTCCGAGATGTAGAGGTAATTGCGCGTGTGCGAGCCGTCACCGTGGATCGTCACGGGGCGGCCCCGCATGATCTGGTTCACGAGCTTCGGAATGAGCTTCTCTGGGTACTGGTGTGGCCCGTAGACGTTGTTGCTGCGCGTGATGATCGTCGGGAGCTTGAACGAGCGCTGGTAGGCCTTGACGAGGAACTCGGCGCCGGCCTTTGAGGCTGCGTACGGGTTCGTCGGCTCGAGCACGTGGTCCTCGGCCATAGCGGACGCGTCGAGCGCGCCTTCGCCGTACACCTCGTCCGTGCTCACGTGCACGAAGCGCCGCACGCGCCCGTGCACGCGCGCGGCCTCGAGCAGCACGTGCGTCCCGAGAATGTTGGTCTCGCTGAACGCGATCGAGTTGCCGAACGAGTTGTCCACGTGCGACTGCGCTGCAAAGTGCAGCACCGTGTCGATCTGCTCCGCGCGCAGCACAAAGGCCACGAGGTCGGCGCTCATGATGCTGCCTTGAATGAACTTGTAGTTGCGCGGCAGCGCGGAGGCATCGTCGTCGTCGGCCGCGGCGGCCTCCCGCTCGCAGAAGCTGCCACGCAGACGCGCGCCGACGCCGTCGTCATCGTCGTCTTCATCCTCTGCACCGTCTTCCACGCTACCATTTACGCCACGAGGGGAAGAGCTACTGATCGTCGTTGTAGAGGGAGGCGACGCGATGCCTGCGTGGACGTTGCGCACACAGGAGCAGTAGTCGAGCGAGTCGAGATTCACGATCAAGTACTGCGGGTAGTGCCGCACGAGGTGCGTGACGACGTGCGAGCCGATGAACCCCGCGCCGCCCGTCACGAGGATGCGCTTCTCGTACGTGGGAGTGGCGGCGGCGGGGGCGGCGGCGGTGGTGTCCCCCATGCTTGTCAAACAGGTATATTTTTCTTATCTACGGTTCATATGTAAGAATGTGTCTGTGGGCTAACGGTTCGTATAGACTGCTACCGCGATCGCAGACGCGAAGACAAAGCGCGGGGTCGATGTCCTGCTGCTGACCGACTATCGGACGTCAATAGAGCCTCACTCGGTTGTGGAGACTATCCTCGCGGCCGCCGGCATTGAGCCACGCCACATCAGCGCAGGTCGGCACAAGAGACTACACTCCAAGTACGTCATTCGCCCAACTCGTTTATTACTAGATCGCCTGAATTTTTCAGTGCAAGGCCGAGAGTCATCAAGCGAGGAGGTCCTGGTGCTCGATCCGGGACGGGCGCACACAGCGTTTCGGAGGAACTTCAGGAACAAGTACGAGACTTCGTTCTCGTTAAGCGAAGT